>CBVK0102850068.1:15131-32002 GCA_900067695.1 Picea abies
CAATGTCTTGCTACTCCCTCCATAGCCAAAGTCATGCATCCCAGAGAAAGAAACTGCTTTGGGCTGATTTTGACCAGGAATGACTGACTGCATTTGAGGGTTGGATGGAAGTTGTAACTGAGGACTGGCTGCCATATGCGTATGTTGAGCATTGCTTGTTGGTCGTGCTGATGACATATTGTGCAACACCGCAGGGCTGTTCTGCTGCTGTACAAAAGTAGGTCCTGTTACCTGTTTAGAGTCTTCGCCAGGCAATGCAGCTGTTGAAGTGCCCATCGTCACACTTGATTGGCTGGTCAGCAAGGACCCCCCCGGTGAAATAGATACATTAGAATGAGATGGACGTTGGAAAGCCTGTGATGCTGGTGCTTGCATTTGAACATTAGAATGAGATGGGTGTTGGTAAGCCTGCGATACTTGCGCTTCTTGGATTTTAACATTAGGAGCACTGGGCAGAGGAGGGAAAGGAAGTAAATTACCAGTGCCAGGCTGCGGTCTTGGCTGAAGGAGAGGTGGGGGAATTGTCTGTGATGGTGAAGAACTAAATGGATTAATAACTGGTGAACTCATTACACCAGGAGGAGGTCTCTGGGGCATTGGCTGTGAAGAAACTAAGAAAGGACCAGGTGGTGAAATGGCAGTGGTTGTCTGGGACCCTGACACCTGTGATGGAATTGAAAACATGGATTGCGAGGAAAAGCCACGAGGTGATGGTATGGAGATTGCAGGCCTGAATGAAGGTGCTTGAGGTGGAAGAGGAGGCATTGGTGGTGCTGGTGGAGGAACTGAAATAGATGCAGGTGGAGGCGGTGTATGTACTTTTATCGGACCAGGATGAGAATGAGGAAGGTTTGGAACAGCTGGTTGAAATCCTGGTCTGGTAACAGTCATAGGGTTTTGTGGGCGTACATCGGGAGGCAAAGGAGGCTGAGAAAGTTGGGGCCATACCGGTTGAGGAGGTGGAGGGGCCTGAGATCTTAGAGGCTGGAAAGTGAAATCCCCTGAACTCAAATGTTGTGGCTGCCAAGTATTAGGAGCAACAGATGATGGCACACTGGCTCCTTGAGAAGTAATGTTTGTTGTAGTAGCAGATACTGGTGGTGGAATAGGCCTGCTTACAGAACCAGACTGCATAGCAGCCACTGGTGCTCCTGGTGTATTTGCTATTGAGCTAAGGGTTGTTCCCGATGGAATAGATGGTGCAGGGGTAGAAATTGGTGTAATAACAGACCTTGCAACAGGAGATAACCCTACGGAAGAACCTTGAGAGATGAAAGCCACTCTTGGATGTTGTACATTGAGAACATTACCTGTGGAAGGCACTGCCGGGCGTTGAAATGAGGATGGACCTGCAAGAGGTGGTGCTGTTTGAGGTGTTGCTGGAGATAATCTAGGAGGAGGCGGCCTTGGCGCACCAACTGGGGGTGGGACTGCAACTTGCACAGTATGAGGCCCTGCCAAAGGCAATCCAGGAGATGGAGGCACTGGCGAAGCAACTGGAGGTTGGACTGTGGAATGTGCTCCTTGGAGTGCTGCTGACGACAATCTGGGAGAGGGCAATACAGGGGATGTAACTGGGGGTGGGACTGCAGCATGTGCTCCTTGGGGCGCTGTTGATGACAATCCTGGAGACGGCAATACAGGAGATGCAGCTGGAGGTGGGACTACAGCACGTGCTCCTTGGGGTGGTGCTGAGGGCCATCCAGGCAAAGGCGCTTGTATAGATGGCCCTGCATGAGTTAAAAGAGTGGATGGTCTTGAGGATTGCAATTCCTGATGATAAGCCCCAGCAGGGGGCTGTGAAGCTGCAATCTGAGATGGTACTGCGGATGGAAAGCCAGATGGAAATGGTGCATGCAGTGGTGCAGATGGCAATTCTCCACCATGAGGTACTGGAGGGCCATATCCTCCCCCATGTGTCATGTTTGGTGGAGGTGGTAATGGAGGCACATTCGATCCAGTATGATGTGCAGGATGTGCAGGTTGAGACACCCTGGGCCGTGCAGGTTGAGATACCCCACCCATCATATGTTGTGTACCCGGACCTGGACCTGGACCAGTTGCAGAATTCATTACAGCTGATTGATTTTGTGATGCCATTTCTGGCCCAAAAGGCCGTTGTTGAGAATAGAAAGGTGGTCGGTATCTGTTAACTGGGCCAACCATTGGGTTCCTTGGATTTGAAGGCATAGCATGTGGATTGAAACCTGGTGCAGGAGGTCTTCCTCTAAAGAAAGGAAATGGATGGAATGAATTTAAAGCTGGTGAAGGAAAGCGAGGAAAGTACGTGTTCGCATTATTTATGGTATATGGAGCAGAACTCGGTGCACCAGGAAAGCCATGTTGGACTTGTATTGCACTATTGTTTGCACCCATTGAATGCCAATGTCCAGGACGGGACTGGAAATTATTGCCAGATGCTTCTGTCCCAAATGCAGACATTGGCCATCCTAGATGCTGCCCAGGAGAAGGGATCATCATTGGTTGGGTCTGGCTTTGAGCTAAGTCAGAATTAAGCATCGAGTAGCCTGTGTCTGCTACTTGTGCACCTCGATCAAGAACCTTTGAGGCATCTCCAAATAATAAAGCCGTATTTGCACCACTGGTTGTAACATTTCCCTAAGACCAAAGACAGCTGTCAATTATTTTGATTCTTGAATACCATTACAAGGTACTTGTGGAAATGAAAATAACAACTCTCTGATTCACAATATAACAGCTCAAGCTTTAGACCAATTTCAAGATTATTCAGACCAAATACATGTACAATTAATATGAGAAACAAAACCAGTAAAGTAAAATGCCAACAAAACAGTTTCTATCAAAAACATCCAAGAAACTAGTCCTATCAAAGCAGAGTTGATCAAACTTCTTCCTATATTTGGCATGCACAATCCATATAGTATATTGAAACTTACATCAACTGGAGTCATTAGCAAATCAAGCAGTGCAATAGCTGCATCTATTTTTTCGTATGTATCAGCAGAAATATGCACATGTAAGTCTTCATTTACAGTCTCAACTTTCTTTTCAGCCAAATCCACATTTTGTATCTGTAAATCACAAACAAGAAAAAATCGATGTTATGCACTGTTAAGCACTTCCAATAACTTCATAATTCCTTCAAGGAAAAAACCTATCCATCCAAGCTATACTACCAAGAAAATGCAAAAGGAATACTAGTTCGATTTCATGTGTTAAAAAATGTTAAGTCCATATGCCAGTAGGCTTATGCTGAAATAACCAATCATTGATGGTTATACTAGAATGAAGGAGATTTTCACAAGGAGCACAGAAAATGTAGTCTTTGGGATCCTAATAGTATATAGTTGGATTAAACAGGCAGGCTACTGTGGACATATTACTGACATACATATCAGCAGAAACACCCTATAGGCTATAGACACTACTTATTAAACAGGTGAGATACTGGAGACACATTTGCAAGATTTCTGGGGTTTTACCCAGAAATCTTGCAAATGTGTCTCCAGTGTCTGCACGCAAATTTTTAAATTTGGATTAAAAAAATTGCATGCAGTTTTACCCAGAAATCATGCAAATATGTCGATAAAATGCAAAAATCCATATTTTATGATACTGGAGACACCATTAAAGGTCAATATAAATATTGTTGTTCATTCCTAGTAAAAACCACATGGCTGAGTTACATATTATGAAATTTAAGGTCTAAAATAAGAGAAATCTGCTTAATTAATCCAAAGTCATGCCAATAACTAATCACTTATTTTATGATTTTCACTTAGAGAAACTAACTTAATTTGAATGTTTGGAAATGAAAATTAAATGATTGTCATAAATAAAGAAATAAAACAGCATAAGACTCCATTGTAACATTCCTCAGCTGCAGAGGTTTGCAAATTTTCCAAACACTCTTGGACTCACAAATTTTGAGAAAAACTTTCAACCCAGGGAAGCATAATAGCAGCCTACAAAAATATTTGGATTTGAATGAACACACTACCTTTGCTTCCTTAGCATCCCCCATTCCACCCTTGATTGTAATTTTTGTTCCAGTTTCCTGATAAACAAAGAAAGTTATTTTATAAAGAATATTTAAAATACAGGTAACTATATCGCACTGTAAAATATTGACGCTAGTCATGGATTCATTCATTTGAAGTTATGCAGATACAAGACACACATATATACACCGTACAGAAAACACAATAAAACTTACTTCCTCCAAACGTTTTTGAGTATTTCCTTCGGGCCCTAGAATCAAGCCAACGAAATTGTAACCAGGATACTCCACCTGCACAGATAATCGTCCAAAAACTTAAACTAACAGGAGCAGTAAATGTAGAAAGGTGTCAATATAAGATCGATGGTTTTGTTCATTTGAAAGGCTTTATATTTTCTTTGGAGCAAGAAGGATACTCATGAATGTAGAGAGAACATATGAAAGTAAATTCCAAAGAAAATTTTAGGGGCTAAATTTTGCCCATCGGCTAATTTTCCATGATTTTTCCCAAATAAAGATTTGCAAATTTCCATTTTTTCTAAAAAATTATTCACCCAAATTTTATAGAATAAAATTATTTTTCCTTGAAAATAGCCCAAATTTTATACAAACTCTATAAATAATAAAATCCTTAATTTTTACAAAAATATCGCCAAATATTTTATAGTTTGCATATTAAGGACTAGTAAGATTCGCTGAGGTTTCTACATTTTGAGATAAATTTTCATCCTTAAAATTATCCCTGGTAAATTCTTCCTCAAACAGTACCATAAAGCAAAATAAAATAAGTTGCATAATACAAGGGACTGAATGTAGTATTTCAAACACCTTTCCTTGTGAAATGTATAGCATATTAAAAACAACACACAGACACACAAGCAATATTAAGGAAAATTTAAAAATAGCAAAATACATGTCTCTTATTCATTGCCCCTGATTTTTCAGAACAAGCTTCAACAGAGTTTCAGCCAATGTTGCACCAAGTTTCCAGGACAGGGGAACACAGAAAAGGGGAAGCGTGTATGGGGGGCTGGAGGCACCTCCCAAATGTTAAGAAGCATCACGAAAAATGTCGGGGTCCCAAAATGACAAGTCACAAACATGAACAATGAAGGCATAAAATAAATATTTGCATTCGCTTTAGAGTTTTGTTTGTTTTGTGTTTGTTTTTAAAAAATGAGTTTTTCTAATGTCATTGAACAAAAATTGTGGGGAGCGCCCAGGAATCCCCCTTTTTCGAGAGGGAAAGCCCAAGAGTCCATCAGAAAAGCACAACGTCCCGCATATCTTCGGAAACATGCCCCCTGCATTTCCCCGAGTTTCCCCAAAAGGGGGCATGGGGAAACATCCCCCACTGAGTTTCCCCGTCCCAGAAACATGGGAAGTGAGGAAACATAAACCCCGCCCGTGAGGTCACATCCCTTTGTACCACTGGTTTCAGGAATGCCTAGCCAATCAAAATAATTATGCTGCCAAGAAAAGATCTTAACATAGTATGGCATGTTGCAGTAAATAGTATTCAGTGTCCACCACTTTGCATTGGATGGTCCTATTTTAAATAATAACATGTTATAAACTTATAGATAAATAGTTGTAAAGGAATCTCTCTGCACGACACCTTGTATTTGACGTCTAACCATGGTCGATATGACCTAGATGATTCTAGATGTCAAGTTGCACTTCTCCTTATGAAGCAACTAAACTGACAGAGCTATGAAGATATTAAGACTTTTGCAGCTGGTATGGTTGTTAGTTATGCTTTGGCCTTTAGAGTAAACTGCATAGAAATTTGTGAAATTTCACAATTTTTATGCAGTTTACTCCTAAGCATAATGAACCAAATTGATACCAGAATTGCCATAATCAGTGTTTCCAACTGTAAACATCCTTTGCTTCTCATACCATCAAAACCTTCAGCAAACATCAAAGACAACTATGCTTCCGACTTGATATCTAAATCTTTCAAGCACCTTACCTCTAATAGTATTCCTTCCAAACTCAATAATCTATTTGGGGCTACAATGTTCTCTAGACCTTTTTCTATTAATTGTTTTAAGCACTCATTTTATTAACAACCTGCTCTGCAATAAAACATAAAAGCCAAGTTGCACAGCACGGGGAAACAGGTAGGCACTGTAAATGTGAGCCCCCCGAAATTTGGAAACAGGGAAACACAGTATTATATGTGTTTCAAGGAATACCTCACAGGAAACTCCCAGGCACTTCCCCACAATCACAGATGGCACCCAGTGCAAACCCATCAACACTGATTACAACACTTGACCCAACAAGAGCATCAAGGGAGGCATGCAACAGAGGCAGCCAGCCTGGGGAATCAACTCTGAGACCTCCTGCATGAAGCTCAAAGCACTCAACCATTCAAACTAGCCCATCGGGCTGCATATATATCTATGTTGCACTGGTTTTCTGGACAGGGGAACGGTGGGGCCAGGGGATCACGTTCTCGAGACGGCTAGAGCACACCCCCAAATTTTTCTTGGGACAGCAGGTTGGGGATGCCAATTTTATATATATATATATATATATATATATATATATATATATATATATATATATATATATATATATATTAAAAAAATTCACCATAAACATTTGTAGCTGCTTGTAAGCATGACAGTCTATACCATATATGATTATGCACAGCCCTTCCACTTACCAGTTCTAAAAAAGCTCGGGCAATTTAAAAAAGGGCCAAGTGGCATTCAATTATTGGCCACTGGACATGAGCAAAATGAGTTAAATTGCAATAAGGTCCACAAAGGTCTTTGAGACAAATGTCTGTCTCTATAACAGATTTTGTTCCTCATATTTTTTGTTTATGATTATTATGGTTGAAGGCATTCCCTTCTCAATATATTCAGAAGATTTTTACAGTTGTGTTGAAACTTGAAAACCACCACTGTAAAGAGATTAGATTAGATTCATATTTCAGATTAAAAAAGCGATTGAGTAGAAATTTAATCTAACATTTAATACCCAATCCAAGTCACTACAATTTGATTGTTTTCACAATGCTTGAGGTTGGGATGTCTGAAGAACTAGACTTGAATAACTTCTGGACACCCATGTACAATATGTCAAAGCTAAGATGACCCCAAAAATAAGAAGAACAAGAGCAATAACCACAAGGATCACACATTTGAGATGCTGCATTCCTTGATTTGTTGACATGGAGGCTTTGCTTGCTGTAATGTTTTCATTGACAAGACAATAGTTAAATCACCAGAAACCCAAATCAAACCTTCTCATACAAAACTCATATTTTGAGCTGCAACTTGTACAGATTAAGATTTAGATTCAGTGTAGTATGAAAAAAATGGATGGGAAAAATGATTATATTGTCCAATCATCAATGTCCTTTGTCATAACTGAACATACATGCCCATAACATCCCTGAAATCTGCCTCGAATATCTTGGGTATGGCCAGCAAGTCCCCAACGAAGTCCCCATCAGTTTGGGGATGTTTCCTAAGGATCCGTACCCAAAACAACAGAACAGCAGGAAAGAGGTTTTTTGGGGGAGGAGGTTGGATCCCCATGTAACACACACACACACACACAGATATATTTCACTATGGTATTTTATAAATAGCACATTATCTTAACAGAAAAAATAATTGAGCAAGAAAATTTAATGAGAAACCTAAATGACAATTTATTAGCAAATCCATCTCTATATTAATTCCCACAGACGACTACATTATGCAAAATGACAAAATCCAAAAACAGCCTTTATAAATGAGGCTATATATTGTCAATTGGGTCTAGCTTGGGTGGTTGGGAGGAATGATTGTTATCCTCCCCACCTAGGTTCAATTCCCACAAGTGACATGTTGAGTTCTTAATGAGCATATTGCTGTAACAGCCCTGAGCACTGTGTTGACAAAGCCTCGAGCTTCCGCAGAGTCCAGTTCACCCTAGGTACCATCCTCAGAATAAGGGGAAGTACATGGTGGGTTTCCCGAGATAATGTATTTCATGGAAAATAAATAAATGAGACTATATGTCAAAAATGAAATGCAACATGAGCTTTAAGCCTAAAAGTCATCCATCTCATCTTCATCTTCATTAAAAAATATAGAACGAGATGCACATGGCTAGAGGAAACCTCTTTGCTCAAGCATTGTTGAAGAAAGAGTGAAGAAAGAATGAAAGGAAAATAGTGTTTATAGACAAATGATACTGTTGGGGTTTTCTAGAAGTTTCTTTAATGTCAAGATAGAATCAAATTAAGGTTAAAGCAAGTAAATGCACTTGGTGAGTCTCCAAGTCAAAACAGTGAACACATACAAAACTCTCCGAAACATGCAGGTTTTGCCTCAAAACACACCTAAAACGCCACTTGGCATATCAGATAGCATTTCAGAATCATGAAACACCATATAAAAAGGTTTCATGGCATTTCCAGCCCATTTGGTACATGTTTCGGCATATCTGGGTGTTTTGGGGCTTGAAATGAGGGCTAGACCTGCATTTCCTGCAACTTAGCTTAAAAGTTACAAGTTAAAAGGAACAAGGAGGATATTTTTCATTTACAAGAACAGGATATTGATACTCAATCTGATGGAATGTTTCTGATTGAATGTTTCAAGGATTTACCTGAAGTAGCAAGAGTTTCATTTTAACAACATGCAGAAAAACGGGGGAGCAAGTGTTGCATAAAAGCTGCATAAAACAAGGGATGGTTCAAACCAAACATACTATCTTGTTTTACCATTTTACTATCACTGTTTGCTTTTTCCTATTTTTTATATTCATTTGCTGGTAGTATTCTTATTTTTTCTAGGGATGGTTCCAAATGCTGATAACATTTACAAGCATTGTAATGCCCCTTACAACATTCATACTCGATTGTTAAGGAAAAAAATTGAGTCCAGACTCCACACCAAAAGGAAACTACCAGTAAAGGAATTTGTAGCTTCTGTTTTATTCTTTCTAATAAGATGTCTTATTTAGTAGTAGAGTATCAAAAAATTGTGCAGTGGAAAGTTGTAAAACAGTAAACTCTTCAAGAATGTGGCGGCCGAGACCTCTCTAACTGTCATTTAAAAATCATGCGGTAGCTAACTAATCATGTGGTAGGCCTCTCTAATTTCATAAGTTTATGGTCTACTTTCTATTATATCAATATGGCTTAAAAATTTCTATGTTGGTTTGTAAGTTTGTAATTGCTAGAATCTAGATGGTTGATGCTGGAAATTTGAATGATTAGTCGTTGATGTACTATGGTCCATGGATGCCATTTCTATCAATATTAATGTACAAATGTGCATGTTTTCATAATATCATATATTCTGCAGCTAACTTGTCTTTCTGCATGTTTTTTTACTATAAACGCAATATATATATATATATATATATATATATATAAGTGTGTGTATATATATATATAACAGATGCTCCCGGGACGCTCCCCTCCCGAAGATTTTTGGAAAATGACACTCTCGATGCTCGCGCTCCGTGCAACATTGCAACCAGGGATTAAATGAAGATCAAATAAAGCTAAAGAAGCACCATGTCCATTAATTCTGAATAATAATATCTGATTTAATGAAATTACGATGTAAGATAAATGTAAAAATATTTTGAGATGCAAATGCTTTGCATCTAATGCAGAGGGATTGTTGAAGGTTTTCCTTGGGGCGTTCCTTGCTGCTGATAATCTATAACCAAAAACAAATATCAATAACTAAATCCCACAGAAGTGTGGTCTAGAAGCAAGCAGCAAGGTGATCAGGCTTGTATTAACACAGAGCTCCACGTTCAAAACTCCCAAGTTGGTGCTGGTGAGGCTGCGTGCATGTCCTGGGTGACTTTGACAGCACAGATATGCCCCTTATAGCATGGCAGCTTAGCCAAAGAGACTCTATAAGACATATGTCTCAAAAAAATATCAATAACTCTAGTAACCACCATGATGCTAAGCTTAGACAAAATTGTCCTATTTGGACAGATCCATACCAGGTTAAAGGAACACCATTTCAGGAACACTCCATTGTTAAGGAAATTTTCCTTAGTCCACACCAAAAGGAAACTACCAGTGAAGGAATTTGCAGCTTGTGTTTTAGGCTTTCGCATAGGATGTTTTATTTAGTAGTAGAATATCAAAACAATGTGAGGTGGAAAGTTGTAAAACAGTTTACTGTCAAGAATGTGGAGGCTGGGGCCTCTGACTGTCATTTTAAAACCATAAAATGTCAATATGTGGTGCCTACCTACAGCCAAACAGGGATTAAATGAAGATCAAAGAAACCTCAAGAAGCATGAAGTCCACCACCAACTAATAAAATCTGATTTAATGAAATTAAGATTTAAGATCAATGTAAAAAATATTTGATGAGATGCAAAATCTTTGCCTCTAATGCAGAGGGATTTTGCTGAAGATTTGCCTTAGGGTGTTCCTCGCTGCTGATAATCCATAACCAGATTAAAAGAAAAACCTTTTTGAATGCAATAATTTTGAGCAGAAACCAAAGGGCAGCATGAATATGGTTGGTGCTCAGATGGTCCAGATTTTTCATCCGATAGACCAAATGCAGATAAAGATATGACAAGATAAATTTAATATTGTCCATCAAATGACCACTATAGTAGGTAATTGGGACTAAAAGGTACACCCAGTGTGAACAAAATGTGGGAGTGGGAAAGAAACTCCTATATCAATGCTGAAAGCAAAAAGGAAGCATAGCTAAGTGTCTAGCTAAGCTACTCGCATAGCTAGGAAGCATAGCGTGAAAATTCCTTAGAAGCATCGAAGATGTCGATCAAAGACTCAAGGGAGAGGTCGGGAAGAGGCCCAAAGCCTCACTAATCTATGGTCTCAAGGATTGGTATGTGACCTGGCATGAAAACTCCTCACATGCCTCAAACAAGTCAATCAACAACCCGAGGGGAATGTGTGTTGATATTATGGTAGCTGCGGGAGGTATTTACCTCCACGTGNNGAGAATAGAATATTCTGGGAAGCAAGAAGAAACCCTAAATAATTGATTAAGAACCCTAAAAGACAAGTCGGCTCAAGAGAATGATTTGTATTAGGTTATTAGCCTCCAAGAGAAGAAGTCGGCTAAAGGAAATATTATATACTAAGTAATTAGCACCCAGAATGCGAAGTCGACCCAGGCAGTCTAGCAAAAACAGTATAAATATAGGAGGCCAATCTTCATTTTTCCAGAATTCTCAAAACTGCGGAAGTACATTTGTGCACACTGAAGTTGGCCAGTTTGTGCACAAGTCTTGGGAGCAACTGCTGCCAGCAGTTCTACAATCTTCATTTTCGTTTTTCTGGGTTGGACTCTCTGATCATCTTTTGTTATTCTTTCTTGGTGCACTATCCTAGGAGAGAGGTGCACCACCTTTGTTTGGCTACTAAGCCTAGGGTTTGCTTCCAAAATCTTTCTCTGTCAAGGTTAAGGGGCTCGAGGGTGGCTTCGGCCTATGGTTGGGTGACAATATTGCTATATTGTCTATGGTTAAACGAGCACATCCATTATATTCTAACAAGTTATGGGCCCACAATATTTTCGACCGGTCTAACTACTGGAAGATAGATTGGGAGGATTTGCTCAATTGCAGTTGCAGCCAGTTTTTACTGCAGCAACGAAACCCTAACCCTCTCGTTGAGGCACCTTAAGTGAAGAGATTGACCTAATTTTTGGATAGACTAGTGCACCCTAGCCTAGCGCATCTCCTGGTAGTCTGAGCAAGCTAAAATGTCAAGTTTGAGATTTTGGTCAAAATCAAGGATTGACCAAGTCGAAGCAATTATGACTTACTCTATGAAGTCAAAAAAGAAGTTAAAAGGGGCTTCTAACTTCAAAGCACGGAAGACAAGGATTGACCTCATCCTTGACAAGAATAAAGCGTTTGATATTGTGAATGGAAAGATCGTGGAACCACAGTTCAAAGAAGGAAAAGAGAAGGAACCTCAGAACGTTGCAGTTATGGAGAAGTTCAAAGACAATGACATCAATGCCATGAGTATCATAGTGGATTCTATAAAAGACCACTTGATACCCTACATCTCCCATCTTGATTCGTCTAAGAAGATGTACGATGCCCTAACAAACCTCTTCTCAGTCAGAAACATTGGACAAGTAATGAGTATGAAGAATGAGCTCTGTGACATGAAAACGAAAGATGATGACAGCATAACATCATACTTTGTGAGAATCTCTCAGTTAAGATATCAACTACAAGCTATTGAAGAGATCATTTCAGAGAAAGAACTGCTAAATATAGTACTCGATAGTCTTCCCAAGACATGGGATACATTTGCCACAAGCATCAACACAAGGAAGGAGTATCCTACATTTGAAGAACTTTGGACTTGTTGTGCACAAGAAGAATCAAGGATCAGTGCAAAAGAGAAACCCCAAAAGAAATATGATGATCAAGCCTTCATAGCAAGGTTCAAGAATTTCAGGAATAAAAAGAAGTTTGGCTCCAGGAAGAAACCAAATCAAGAGAAAGATGTCAAAAATACAATGCTTCAATTGTTGAAAATATGGTCACTACAAGAATCATTGTCCCGAGTTAAAGAAAAGGAAGGAAACACACGAAGCATCAGTTGCCGAAGAAAGGGAACCCTCAAAGAAAGCCAAGCAGGACAAAACAAACTTCTTCTTCTAAGACAAGGTAACAATATTCTTCATAATTCTTGTACATACCATGTTTACATAGTTTCTGTACATATCTATTTCTTAGAAGATAATATGTTCAAAGAGAAAATATACCTATGGAAGAACAACAAGATAAGGATTGCTATCACGATCACTGCAAGTAAGACAATACACATGAAAAAATGAAGTACATCAACAACCCCTGGTAACAATTCGTGTGGAAGCTATTAACATAAGTAACTGCTGCAAGATAAGGCGAAATCGGAATCAAACTTGAAGAAGTAAAAACAGGAAGAAATCAGCAATCAAGAGGAAATTGGAAAAAGACTTATGACACTTTGCAGAAGGCTGCAGACGAAAGCGTGGACTCTGTTAGATGGAGGGAGTCGATTATATAATTCCAAAAGAAGAGCATGCATTCATGCATGAAGCAAGGATTAGGAGGGAGCTAATCCTAAACAATATGATCCATTGAAGACGATGAAGTATCTATCCATGTTCCCATCAATGGTAGCAACCATGAAAAGTAGCACATGTTCAATTTGACTTTAAAAGAAGTCTTCTTCGAAAAGAAGCCTTAAAGTATCCCTGGTTGTCCATCCACATCCTGAAAGGAAGAAGTTGTTATCTTCAAGGCATGGAATCTATAGAAAACTCCATGAACCTAAGAGCCAAAGAGAAACATGAGGAAGAACATGAAGATTCCAAGAGAGAAAGAAAAGCCAAAACAACCATTCATTATATCGAGAATCTCAAGACTACCAGCTTTATCTGAACCTTCTAGAAGCAATCAAGCAGAAGAAATGAAAGTTGTGATGAAGAACAATGTATGGAAGACTTATGAATGAAAGTATTGTGAGATCCAGAACCAAAGGTTGTCCCAGATGGAGGGAGAGGACTATGATGATAACTTGTTCCAGACATACCTCTACATGAGCCATTATATATTCTGCAATATCCATGGGTTAGAGTTTACATTAGATAAGTGTAAGGAATGTTCTCAGAATAATTGAACAAGAAGCGTATGTAGAGCAACCTCAAGGTTTTGAGGTATACCAGAAAGAGAGTCTCGTATGCAAATGGAAGGAGATCTTATATTGTATCAGAATGGTTACTCAGAAGCTCAGGATGATGAATTGATAATCCATGACAAACTCTCATGATGGCAAAAGAAGTACCACTTGGATATGTTC
This sequence comes from Picea abies, assembly GCA_900067695.1. NCBI lineage: Eukaryota > Viridiplantae > Streptophyta > Pinopsida > Pinales > Pinaceae > Picea > Picea abies. Next base: position 28,949 of record CBVK0102850068.1, read on the forward strand.
CAATTTGACCCTTGCTACACAGTTATGAGCTAGTAGGAAACAAAACAGATGAATCCAACTATGATATACTATAATGATCAGAGCTATATGAAGCCTTCAGAGAAAACCAGTGTTCCAAAAAAACCAAAGTACATTGAGATCAAGCATTACATTCTCCGTGATGAGGTCAAGAAAGGAGAAGTGGTTCTCCAATATATCTCCACGGATGAGCAGATAAGCAGATATTTTGGTGAAGCCTCTATCCAAGATGAAAGAATTACTCAAGAAACAAGCTCGAGCTCGTGGAGACGACTTCCTTATTGAAAATGGAAGAGATGACTCACAGGTTCAGAGGGAGCACTGATATGTTATTGATTTATGGGCAGTCATTTTTCAGTTCGAAAAATGGTCCAGGATGAGCAGTTCCCTTTCCAGTTTGAAAAGTGGTTTGAGTTTTCTGACGGACAAGCATTTTCCAGTTCAAAAAATGGTCCAGATCGAACGGTCATTTTCATAATGAAAATGGTTCGATGGATTGTTGATGTACCATAGACAGCGATTCCCCTTGTGGCTAGTGTGGGAGAATGGTCTAGGACAGTCTCTCTTCTTGGCAGTCACTCTCAAGTAGTGGTCAAGAAGACTGGTCCGCCTCGCCGGATAGTCATTCTTTTGAAGCTCACAGTTGTGAGCAGTTTCGAAGAATGGTCTGTTTTGGAGGTAGGTGCAAGACAATCATTTCCTTAGGAAATGGTCCAGACAGACATTCCCTAGGGCAGACTCATTCTCTCCAGGTTGCACTTTGCTTAGTGTCGGAGGAATGGCCCAGATAGGTGAATGTTCCAAGCTCAAAAATCAAGACAGTTATTCTTCTATGCTTGAGAAGAATAGTCCAGTAGCTCATGACTAATGTTCTACCTTCTGAGGGCAGATGCTCTTCCAGATCTCACAGATGTGAGTGGAAGAATGGCCCAGACAAATTAGTTTATATCATGATATTGTTTTATGTGCAGGTTGATATCAAATGATATGATTGCTATGGAGACTGTATGTCTCTGGATAGTAGATGTATGCTACCGTGGTGGATGTGTTCCACTGGTTGTGACTATGTGTCACTGATTAAGTAACCATGTGCTACTTGGTGTGGTAGTGTACCACTGTGGTGGATGTGTTCCACTGATTGTGACTATATGTCACTGATCAAGTAGTTGTGTGCTACTTGGTATGGTAGTGTACCACTAGATTGTGGTTGTGTACTACTATGGATAGACACAGTTGTGTGCTATTGAATGACATTGTTTTGATTGCCTTATAAACTATCAAAAGTATTGAAAATGATTATCAGCTAGATGAATGATCAGTGTACTGATGGACAGAGATTCTCCAGACGGAAAATGGTCCAGAACATCTATTCTTCTAGGACATATACCTGGATTAGAAGAATGGCTCTTGTATCACTCCTTGGAGTGAGTGACTTATTCAGCATCATGTCTGATTACTCAGATGGAGTATGGTTTCGAGAGATGATGCAGTTGATGTTGTCAGATGACACTGATAGTGATGATGGTGCTCATGATCTAATAATGAGATAGTCTATACACTATGATGATGCTACTGGTTGAATAGTATGTTTGTGCTCAAGACCATTGCCTTCAAATACCTCCCTAGCTAGGAGGGAGTGTTGATATTATGGTAGTTGCGGGAGGTATTTACCTCCACATGTAAACCTGACGAGAATAGAATATTCCAGGAAGCAGAAAGAAACCCTAAATAATAGATTAAGAACCCTAGAAGACAAGTCAGCTCAAGAGAATGATTTGTATTAGGTTATTAGCCTCCAAGAGAAGAAGTCGGCTAAGGGAAATATTATATACTAAGTAATTAGCACCTAGAATGAGAATTCGGCCCAGGCAGTCTGGCAAAAACAGTATAAATATAGGAGGCCAGTCTTCATTTTGGCCAAAATTCTCAAAACTGCAAAAGTACACTTGTGCGCATTGAAGTTGGCCAGTTTGTGCGCAAGTCTTGGGAGCAGTTGTTGCTGACAGTTTTGCAATCTGCATTTTCATTTTTCTGGGTTGGACTCTCTGATCAGCTTTTGTTATTCTTGCTTGGTACGCTATCCTTGGAGAGAGGTGTGCCACCTTTGTTTGGCTACTAAGCCTAGGGTTTGCTTACAGAATCTTTATCTATCAAGGTTAAAGTGCTCGGGGGTGGCTTCGACCTATGGTTGGGTGACATCGTTAAACGAGCATATCCATTATATTCTAACAATGTCGAGAAGAGGCCCAAACCCTCACTAATCTATGGTATGAGGGATACGTGTGCTCTTTCACTTGCTTGTTGCTCTGATCATGCAAGGTAACCTAGGTGTATGAGGCGTTCCTCTTGGTGGTCTCAAACGGGGTGAGGCAAGTAGAAACTAAGCTTAATTGCTAAGTATTTCTCTAATGAAGGCAACAAGGCATCTTTGGTCGTGATACCGAAAGAAGTTGGAGAGGGAGCTCTCTAAATATCGATATAAACAGTAGTAACAACCTTTGCTTGCATAGTATCAAGGACACTAGAAAAATGAGATGCATCTCAATCTCAAGCTCCTGTAAGTTACACATCTGGCAAGTCCAATCTCATAGCAAGATATGGTGGTCAATCTCTATCCAGAGTCTATTAAGGCCCACCTGAAACTAACCTAAGGGATCCTAAGTGAACGCATCTAGTATCTCTATGTACAAGGGATGGAAATGATGCCATCTCATAATACCAAATGTGATCCAAATAGAAATCCATCTTACAGCCTAGGCTATCTAATGGTTCAGTTCAAGTAACATAGAAGTAGAGTTTGTAGATGTCCTCTTTGATGCCCTAATTCAATTCTTGTTTAGTCGAAAAGACGTGACTTATCTCAACAGGAGGTGACGTGGCCCATCTAAAGAGTACTAGCAAAGGGGTAGACGGGTCTAAGCAAATGCCCACCGATTGAAGAAGTCGAGACACCTATGAGTGCCAAACCCATGCACACCAGGAGGGATAGGATGAGGCTATGGCCTCAAAAAAGAAAAGTATTGGGTTGGGGTAGGG
>CBVK0102850071.1:0-26994 GCA_900067695.1 Picea abies
ATTGCAAGAGGGGGGAGTACATGTAGGAGTCTGCCCAGGAATATTGCACAGGGAGATCGTATGGGAAAAAATGGACTAAGGTCTAAGTATGGGGGCGTAATGTTTACAAAATAAGGTGCGCTAAAAGATTTTTTGTGTAGTGGCAAAGGGTCACACAAAGCTCCCGTCTCTTCAATGAAAGGAACGCACACCTCTTGCGGTGATGGAGGTAACAATATGTTTTCCGAAGGTGACGGAAATATTGAGGGTCATGAGTGAAGATGCATCGAAGGTCTATGGAGAGTTATTCCTCGTTGGATCAACAATTCATCGGATAAGAACCACTAATCCATAAACTTGGGGATCTACAAAAATATCATGTTATTAAAAGATACAATGATATATTTTACATTTTGTGATTGTACCATCATAAATTTGTGATTAGGACATCTAACACTGCTCATCGTTCTATAGGTTGCATACCTCTTTTTAACTAAAACAAATACACTAAAAACAAATCTCTTTTCCTTCAAGTTTTTCATTCAACAATATGAAAATGTGGAAGCTTATTCAATGAAAACATAAACCAAAAGCCACTCTGCTCAAAACCAAATGGACAACCTAAAAGCTTATATCCACTCTACACTGAATGTTCTAATTGCATGAGTAAAAGCTGCTGATTAGACAGATTATAGTGTCTGTGAAATGTTAATCACAGTTCCACCAACTTTCTCATGCAAAGGTACTCTGTCTCAAATTTTAAACATAAAGATCTCCTCCACTAGATTTTGAAGCTAGATTTTAAAGAGGCAACCATGAAAAGGAATGGAAAGTGGAACAATGAATACGGAAGTTGTCTTCAAAACCAGATTAATTTCTTTCCTTGCCAATGAAGCTCTTCCTTCATAAGCAGACTTAGCAATGGCCTTTATTATTTCTACAGCTGCATATCCTAGTGCATTAAGTTCTCCTGGACAGAAAATGAACCATTGTCTGCCAAGAAAAGACAGCATCTCCTTGAAGGCATGACTCCATTGTCCATCCTAATACTTGAATTACTCTGTGATCATCAAAAACCCTATACTGATTATCATTACATGTAAACCACTAATTACTCGGAAAAAAAATATCCATGAAATGCTGATGTATATGATCAATTTTAAATTTTATGACTCACTTTGGAACATCAAGAAAAGATCACAAGGAATCAAGAAAAGCATGTATATCAATAAAACTGCTACTCTGGCAGAAATTTCTTTTCAACTGCCAATATATGCATTAGCCACGCATGGAATCTAATATCAATGAAGCCAAACTCTCAGGTTTCTAAGACTACAGATTAGGCTCTCAAATTTAGTAGCCAGTCTGCCTTTCCTTGTGCATATATAGGACAAAATTGCCTATTTTCTAATAAATAAATATTTGATCCATTTAAAAAATCCAGAGTTTATTCATGTCAGAGATTTCAAATATATATGCTACAAGATTGTTCCCATACTATATCACTGAAATTCTGCAGGCCAATCAAATTTTATGATCCAATGCATGCCAACTTTTAGGAGCTTCAACATTCAGTTTTTATCTCCAATTAAAACATCTTCAGATTTGGCTATGCCAACAGGAGTTTAAATGAAGATTTCACGGTTCACTTTTGAACATGACTATCCATATCTATTCCTAGAACCCGAGAAAAATCCAGCTAAGATGAATTTGTGGTTGGGTTCAGACAATGAAAATATCAAATATATGGGTGGAAAGTCATATCTATGGGTTCATGTTCCAGATTTAAAATGTTGAAACCAGTGACCAAGTTGTGGCATAAGGATCACAAATGCACCATCATGACTTAGTGATCTTTAGCCAGATCACAAATGCACCATCATGACTTAGTGATCTTTAGCCATTCAGGTCACAATTTTTCAATGGCTACATGTGTTGATCCACATTTTTCCTTGTGTGGATTGAATTCATAAGACTGCCCATGACTTGTCAAGTTTTTATATAGTTGGAATTCAAGCTGTTTGGCAAGTTTGTGCATTGTATATTTCAAAATACCTCTTGTCACGAACTTCTTGGTGCTTAAAAAGATTAGGGTTGAGATGGATCTGTGCTGGTTTATTTCATTATTGTTGTTGACTTTTTTATATTCTATTTTATTATTATGGTTGGTTTTTTTAACTTTTACATTATGCGCCTCAACTTTTCTTTCAATTATTTTATTAGTGTTACATTACATTACACATCTCATCTCAATGCGATTTGTTACCCCCTGACACCTAGGGGTAACTAGATGAGATCATTCTTCATGATCCACATTGCAGACAGTGGTCCCAGAGATGATGACCAGCATTCTCCACAGACAGCAGCCCCTCAAATGCCTCTTCTTCATCATTGCTTAGCTCATTCACTTGATCAGCAGGCTCATCCGATAATGGTGGTCCAACACACATGAGGTACGTTAGCCATTGTTTCATACAAAGTGTTACATATGATGTATTGGGCATTTAGGTGAGGATCATGGGTTGAAGTCAGATAATGATGTTCGTTTTTGGGGTAGCTCGGACAGGTACTTCTGCATTGGCGGTGCCTAGCATGCAGAAGCGTCCAAGTGACACTCTCTAGATATCAACCTTATTGTTGAAGTAGCTTTTATTTAATGACTAAGTGACGTTTTGTAAAGTTGAGTGACTTAAAGTGATTTAAGTCATCTCAACGAGAGATTAAGTCACAGTCGTTGATCTCAAGAGATCCAGATCAGATCTTGATCGTTGATCACTTTAGAGATAGGGATTTAGTCATTAGGAGATTATAAAAGCAAATCTAAGCAGAGTGAGAGGCACACAACGAGTGCATAGGAGCAAGAGGGAGTCTTGCTCATGTACTTGTGTCTGAGTGGGCAGGGTTGAGGAAAGGGTGCAGGGAGCAACGAGGGAGATAGCAGCCAGGTGGGCTAGGCTATCAATTGCAGCATTGTAATCCTCTGATGGGCCATTATCCCAGGACGGGAGCCCGGGATTTTTAGCAATAAAATCAAACTCAGAACTGGTTTTCCCGCAACGGTTTTTCCAAGGGTGTTTACCCGAATATCACTTGTGCAATGTGTGTTTGGTTCTTGTTGTTTATGCTTCCGCTTATTTTCGTTGAGTACCCTAGCTGTGTTTTTTATTCAATAAATCTATTTTATTCAGAATAATCTGTTGATGTTGGGTTTCCAGAAATTCAACATGCTATTAGAGCTTGGTCTCTGAGGAAACCAAATTTGCCAAGAAATTTTGTAGCACAAGAGTGATTTCTACATGTTGCTAGTGAAATAAAAAAAAAAGAGAAGGAAATTTGACAACGGAGGAGGAAATCAAAAGAGTGTGCCAGCCACCACAATAAAAGGAGGAATCGGTGTGGGCTTGGTAGCGTACAAGAAAGTCGTTGAAAGCTTGGACGTGAGGTTGAACTATCCGCGTGAGGTAGGTTTGGTCGCTGGTAAAGTGATTGGACGGTGCACGAGTTGGCAGTCGTGGGTGATGGCTCTGCAAAGATCGTAGTCGACAACATGGGCGTTGGGAGGAAGGTCATTGCAACAGGTTCGACAGATATAAAGGGGCCAAGCAAGATTAAAGTCGTGGGGAGGGGGACAGCTAACGACAGATTAGTAGAGATTGCAGTGGTCGTGAGATTAAAGGTGCAACCGCCAACAATCTACAACAGTGGCCAACATGAAGACTAGGAAGGGCGATGATTGGAGCTAAAGTGTGAGTTGGCTCGTGGACAGTGGCCAGCCAAAGAACTTGGATCAAGGAGCCATGGAGTTGAATGGTGGTGCGACTATAGGAGCAAGTCTTCAAGCACTAGAGTTAGCAGCACACGGGTGAGAGTCGCCAAGAGGGCGAATAGGAAGGACAATGGCTACTAGAGTTTGTGGGTTCAACTGAGGAGCGACGAAGTAGGTTGCCAACCAACACATGGGTTATGAGAGTGGAAGTTGACAAAGTGACAATCGCATGACGTTCAGCCATCGAAATTTGCCAAGAGACCACACGAGTAGCCAGAGATCCGAGCTAGGTTGCACAGACCGTGGACTGTAGGTGATTTGACTACACCAGAGCCACTTGTGAAGATCTGACCAACTGCCAAGTGATGTAAGCAAGTCGTTGACCAACTAGTCCGCAAGGCTACCAACACCCACATAAGGGCTGCAGAACAGAACAAAAGCAGCTAGCCAAACCCAAGAAACCGCAGACTTCCCAACAGAGGTCTAGGCAGCTCTCGGGCAGTGAGTAGACTGCCCAAAATTTTTCGAGCAGCAGGCATGTGCCCTAGACAGCGAGCATAACTCCCAGGAAACAAGTTGAGATAGTCGGGCAGTGCCATAAAGGCTTCGGGCAGCCCAAAAACAAGGTCTGGAAACAAGTTGCGATAGTCGGGCAGTGCCAAAAAGGCTCCGGGTAGCCCAAAAACAAGGTCTGGGCAGCAAGTCCAAGAGACCAAATTTGAGTTTTTCAGTAGGTTGTCGTGATGGCAACGTTGGGGATGGGTTGTGGGCAGTGACTCATCTCACCATATGACGGAATGAGGTCGATGTTCCTTAGTGTTTCAGAGAAAGACTCGGACTGCTATGTGAAGAGTGGGGCACGCACCATGAATGCGGTGAAGGGGGTTGGATGTGTCAAATTCCAGCTAGAGTCGGGAGTTTCTCTAGAGGTGGCAGGAGTGATCAACCTTGCTCTCAGGGCTGAAGTTGCTCTCGGTATCAACTTTGCCAAACAAGGGGTATGCAGTGATGTTCGAGGATCGACAAGTACTCGTACGTTCAGAGGGAGCAGATACCCAAGATGCAGCAGTGAGGCTTGGCATCAAGGAGGGTATGATGTATAGGTTGTTGGGATAGCCTATGGTAGGGTCCAAGGATATCTTGGATCGTAGATTAGATCAGAGTGCAATGGAGGTCGCAGGAGGGTCTCCCAGTTCATAGGGAACAGCTACAGCAGCAACAAATTTGATGGGGTCGGAGATTGATCTAGGAGGAGATTCTTCCATAAGTGCCTTCCTGGCTAAGAGGAAGTTTTAGCTTTTGGGGTAGCTTGAACAGGTACTTCTGCATTGGTTGTGCCTAGCATGTGGAAGTATCCGAGCAACACTCTCTAGATATCAATCTTATTGTTGAGGTAGCTTTTATTTAGTGACTAAAGTGACTTTTTGTAAAGTTTAGTGACTTAAGTGATTTAAGACATCTCAACGAAAGATTAAGTCACAGTTATGTGACTTTTTGTAAAGTTTAGTGACTTAAGTGATTTAAGACATCTCAACGAAAGATTAAGTCACAGTTATGGATCTCAACAGATCAAGATCAAATCTTGATTGTTGATCACTTTAGACTCTAGAGATAGGGTTTTAGTCATTAAGAGATTATAAAAGCATATCTAAGGAGAGTGAGAGGCACACAATGAGTGCATAGAAGCAAGAGGGAGTCTTGCTCATGTACTTGCATGAGGAAAGGGTGCAGGGGGCAGTGAGGGAGATTGCAGCCAAGTGGGCTAGGCTATCAGCTGCAGCATTGTAATCCTTTGATGGGCCATTATCTCAGGACAAGAGCCCCGATTTTTAGCAATAAAATCAAACTCAAAACTCGTTTTCCCGCAAGGGTTTTTCCAAGGGTGTTTACCTGAATATCACTTGTGCAATGTGTGTTCAGTTTCTGTTGTTTATGCTTCCGCTTATTTTCGTTGAGTAACCTAGCTGTGTTTTTATTCAATAAATCTTGTTATTTAAAATAATTTATCGATGCTAGGTTTCTAGAAATTCAACAAATGAATCACGATGCTTGTAAGTTATGTTTTTTGCCTTGTTTAACCTTGGTGACCATCATATGTACTCTAGTCAAGTGTTGTCACTCTTGGCGAAAGGGGTGCTACTGGGAGACCTTGATAGGGGTAACATACTCATTCCCTTCCATATTTAACACTTTCCATCCATATTCCTCCCATCGTCCTATCTTTTGGGAATGGTTGTTACATGTACCCCAAAAAGGTTTGTGCTTCATTCTCCTATGAGAAGAAGGGGCTTGAATGCCCAAGTTTGATGCAGCTGATAAAAAGAATGGAAAGAGCATGTTATAAATTCAAAATGCAAAAGAGTAATAAAGGAATGTAAATGATAATCAAAGCCAAGAGAGCTTGAGCTCTACCCCCTTGCTATGAGGCCATCACCCCAAGGCCTAATGCATTGAATGCATATCAAAAGAAAAAGGACTTAATTAAATCCCAATGTAATAAATGCATAAACTTGAAAAGGGGCTTGCAAAGCAATTAATGAATGTCAACAGGCAATATAGGGGTGGAAAGAAACATTGTCGAGGAAAGGGTAACTCAATGCGCCAAGCACTTCCTCTACAAACAAAGGTGCTCATAGAGATGAACATCACACATGGCCTTGCATGGCAATGACACCATGACCATGAAGTAAACCCCATGTCATACCACTCACTCACACTTACACTTTTATGGGTTTCTCAAGAAATATTCTTCTACTTGGGTATTGGCACACCTTATAGGGTTCGATAATGGTCCTCCCATACTCAAGCCTAACAAATTGCATAAAGTCATCAGCGAGTGTGAAGTTTAAAGAAGATACCTAATGTGAATTACTTAAGTGGCTTTTGCATTAAATTGTGACTCACTTTTTATGATTCTAATGACTCTTGTATCCATGATGGTTGGTCTCACTTGATTCTTTAAGCACTTGCTTGATGATGATGCACCCCTTGAGATGGTCCTTTAGAAGACGTTCATAATGCTTCTCCCACACTTCATGATGATGTTGCACATTGTATGGAGATCGTTGGAGACTTGATGATAAGGTGTTGGGTCTTATGATGACTTCACAAGCGTTGGGTTTTATATCAGATCTCTTCTATATCAATTTTCATTATGGCTTCATCTTCATTCAAAGCAGAAGATAGGATTGAAGGAGCTTCAAACCTCAATGTCTAGAAGGCTAGGGTCTTTAATATCCTAGAAGAAAGTGACTTGGATGAACTGGTTTCCAAAGGTGATGGAAAAACCTACTTCAAATGTAGGAAGAGCAAGCTATAAGAAGAGGCGGGCCAAAGCCAAGAGGGTCATTTTTTACTCAATTAAAGGCAGCATGATGCCTCTTATTACTCATCTAAGGACAGCAAAGGAATGCTTTGATGCCCTAGCCAACTTGTATGAAAAGAAGGCCCCAACTCAGAAAAAGACGTTGAAGAAACAACTACATACATTGAAGATGGGCAAGGATGAAACCTTCTCTGCATTCTTTTCCAAAATTGCCCAAACAAGAGATCAATTGTAGCAATTGGAGTTGTAGTAGATGATGACGACTTTGTACAAACAACAGTAGATGGCCTTCCAGAATCTTGGGAGACATTTCTCTCATCTGTAAATGGAAGAGAAGTTCAACCCAACTTCGAGAGATTATGGCATGATTGCTTAGAAGAAAAGGGCAGACTTAAAAGCAAAAATGAACCCTCCATTGTGAAAGACCATGCTCTTTCAACCAAGGCCAAGAAATGGAAGAGGTTTCCTCGACACAAAGGCAAAGGTAAGCAACCTCATCCTCACTGTCATTTATCTAAAGTGATATGCTTTAACTGTAACAAGCTAGGTCATTATGCAAAAGATTACAGGAACCCTCTTTCACAACAAAAACAGAAAGGCAAGTTCCATGCTTCAGTTGCAATTGAGGAAGAAGAGTGTCAAAGAAAGAGAACTAGAGTTGTTGTTAAAGAACAAGAACTACGCAGAGAAAGTTATCTTGTTTTAGCGCTCTCTGATGTTGTCACCAAATCAGAAGAAATTTGGTTAGTGGGCAGCAGGGCCTCCAAACACATGACAGGCTTCAATGACAGGCTTCAAACAGAAGCTTGTGATCTACCAAGATAAGAAGTTCAATGCAAAGGTAGAATTGGGTGATGATGGCACTTATGCCATCAAAGGAATTGGATCAACATCTTTTCGGCTTCAGCCAGGTAATGTATTTCATATTGAAGAAATTCTTTATGTTCCTGGATTAAAGGAAAACCTTATCTCAGTTGCAGTTCTAGAAAGTAAAGGGTACACGGTAGCCTTCTCCAAAGGAAAGGCTCTTATGTGCCCTCAAATGAAAGTATGAGCTCATCCATGACGATTGGAGATCAAGAAGGTGGACTTTACAAAGTCATTGGTCAAGTTATTCAAGCATTAGCTCATGAGATGATCAACCCCTACGAATTATGGCACAGAAGGTTTGGACATCTCAACTATAATGCTCTCCCAAGTTTGCAAAAGAGGGTAACATGTATGTCAGTTTTTTCTTTTGGGCATGATAGTATCTGTAGATGTTGTGCTCTTGGTAAAAATACGAAGAAAGCCTACCCTCACAGTAATAGAAAAACTAATGGTATCTTAGATCTTATTCATTCTGATCTTTGTGGACCTATGATTGCTCCGTCCATGAATGGTTGTCTTTATTATATCATTTTTATTGATGATTGCTCTTGTAAAACTTAGATTTATTTTTTGAAAACTTAAGATGAATCTTTCAGTAAATTTCAGGATTTTAAGAATCTTGTTGAGAATCAGACAAGTAGACATATTCGTGTTTTTAGAACAAACAATGGAAAAGAGTTTGACTCCCACAAGTATGATGATCTCTGTCGAGCTTCTGGGATTAAGAGGGAGTTGACCGTGCCTTATAATCACCAATAGACGGGGTTGCAGAAAGAAAGAACAAGACAATTTGTGATGTATGATCAGAATCTTCAATTGTCTCTTTGGGCCAAAGTTGCAAGTACTGCAGTCTATATTCAGAACAGGTGTCCTCATAAAGCCTCAAAAGAGAAAACTCCAGAAGCAGTCTTCATGGGTAAGAAGCCTTCAGTTGATCATTTGAGAATTTTTGGTAGTCCTGTCTACATTCATGTACCAAAAGAAAAGAGGACTAAGTTAGAGCCCTCTGGAAAGAAAGGCACTTTTGTGCAGTACAATTAGACTTCAAAAGCATATCGAATCTATGTGCCAAGGCAAAAGTATATAGAGGTCAGTAGAGATGTAACCTTCCATGAAAAAGTTTCCTTTCGTCGTTCCAGAGAACTTCCCTATGATACAGAGGAATGGGAAGCTCCATCTCTAAAACCTTCAGATTCACAACTTTCAGATGAGCTGAGGGAGGAGACCAGAGAGTTTTCAGTGGACCCCATAAGGGATTCTATTGAGTTTCCCCTAAAGAAACCTCCTGCCAAAAGGAAGCCAGCTTGGTGTCGTGAAATTTTAAAGGAAGCAGAAAAACATGCAGCACCTAAAGGTACTTTCAGAGAAAGCAAGAAGCTAGATAAATACTCGAGTTTGATAGCTCAGTTGAATCTTGTGATTGACTCAAAACCTTCCACCTTTGATGAGGTTGTCAAACATAAAGTGTGGAAGGATGCCATGATAGAAGAATACGAGTCAATATTGAAGAATGATGTATGGAAAGTGATCCCAAGACCTCAAGGAAAATCAGTAGTAACCTCTAAATGGATTTACAAAATAAAGCATGCAAATGGCGATGTTGAAAAATTCAAAGCTAGATTTGTGGCTCATGGTTTCTCTCAAAAAGAGGGAATTGATTATGATGAGATTTTTGCTCTCTTGCTTCATTTTTTTATTGGAAACTTCACCAAATGGATGTTAAGACTGTTTTTCTTAATGGTGAAGTTGAACAAGAGGTTTATATCGAGCAGCCTAAGGGTTTTGTGATCCATGGGTGAGATCGGAAGAGACATGATCAAGCTACAGGTTTAGATCCAGAAGACCCTACAGTATATCGTCAGATTATTAGGTCCTTGATATATCTAGTACACACCAAACCGAACATTTGTTATGCAGAGAATGCCCTTAGTGAGTTCATGTGTGAGCCGAAACACATTCATATGGTTGTTGCTAAGCATATTCTCAAATATGTCCGGAGGACTATGGCCTATGGGCTCAGAGACACTTCCAGTGGAGGTGTAATGCTTCATGGCTATACAGATTCAAATTAGATGGGCAGTACAGTGGACCGGCAGAGCACTTCCAGAGATTGTTTCAGTTTGGGTTCAGCAATGATCTCCTAGTCTAGCAAGAAGCAGGGCTCCATAGCCCAAAGCACTGCAGAGGCAGAATACATTGTTGCAATTGTTGCTAGTAGAGAAGCAATGTGGCCTAGAAAGCTACTCTCATATTTGTTCAGTGTTGAGCTAGAACCCACAGTAATTCATTGTGATAACTAGAGCTGTATAAAGCTCTCCGAAAATCCTGTGTTTTATGATAGATCAAAACACATTGAGATGAGATATCACTATGTTCGAAACATGGTGCAAAAGAACATTCTCAATATTCAATATGTTCCGACGATGGAACAAACTGCAAATATTTTGACTAAGCCCCCTGTCGTTGACAAAGTTTTTATACTTTCGAGACAAGCTTGGTGTTATTGAGAGGGAGTGTTAAAATTAATGCAGCTGCAAGAGCCATTCTCCGAGAGGATGGCAAAGACCCTAGTTGTGATCTAGGGCCCCCACTACACTCTTGGGGTTCTTAGTCTGGGACCAAGCAATTAGAGCCATGGAAAAAGACCCTAGTTGGGCCACCAATGTATTGTTGGGGTTCTTGGTCAAGGACCAAGCAGTTTGATAAGTCCCTAGATGTTTTCTAGGGAATCCTTGCCCGTTGCTTGGATTGATCATTGGTTGTGTACCTTGGTGGATAAGACCCTAGTTGTGTACCTTGGTGGATAAGACCCTAGTTGTGATCTAGGGCCCCCAGATGCATTCTGGGGTAGCCTGGTCTAGGACCAAACAGTATCTTGTTTAAGTACCAAGCCGAGATGATGTGTGATCTTCTTCTCTCCCAGGATGGTCCATGAGACTTAGGAGGAGTTAAGAAGAAGAACATCATCACATCAATGACCTTCCTCTTATGTTGGGATGCTAAAAGCTTAGAAGTTATATCATGAGACTCATGTGGACATTTCGCCATTAAAGAAGAACTTACCTTTTGACTATCTTATTATTTTTTGAAACCGTTGGCTTGAGTTGTGCCCCCCCCCCCTCCCCTTTAATTGTTGTTTGGGTGTTGGTTCGATTTCTTGTAAAATAAGCTAGTCTTGTTTTTGAAACCCCCTTCTTTGACTTGTCTTATTTCCTTGTTGACCTTTGACTTGTCATTCAATATTTTAGAAGTTAAAATATTATTTTATTTTATTATTTTTAATTGTTAGGGTTTAAACCTAACCATAAAGTTAGGACTAATGAACTAGCTCTAACCTACCTACCAAAACTATAAATTGAAGTGACCTATTCCTCACTCACTACACTCACACTCTCTCCTAGCCGAGTTTTGATCTGAGGTTTTTCTGCGGCTCTCTTACTAAGTGGCTGCCACTGACCCTAAAGGTCATTTCCAGCCAGCCGAATAGGCTTTTATTTTGCTGTTGCTATTTTGGTATTTCTTTGTGCCGCTATGCTGCCTAAGTTGATGCCGCTGTCCTCATCCTTGCTGGTGCCACTCTGTATATGTTGTCGCTGTCCTCATCTCTGCTGGTGCCGCCCTATGTATGCTGCCTTACCTTGTCTACTTGCAGCCCTAGTACTTTGAACAGGGTTTGATATGGCTGCCCCGGTACAGCTGATATTTTTGCCTTTGCTGTAGCAGTTTTTGTGTTTCTGGGCTGAGTTTATTTAGGCTGTTTATGGGCTTCCTTTCAGCCACTAGGCTGGACATTGGAGTCCTGTTTTAGCCCTATTACTTGATGTTGACATGGCCTCTTGATTCTCAGCCAGCTGGTTAGTTTTCTGATCTACCAACCAAAAAGTTCTTCTTGGCAATTTGTCCTAAAGATCATGATGAGATCTACCCTGAGGGTTTGATTCATGATCCCTTAAAGCTTTTTCTGAGCATACAGAAAAGAGGATAACAGCAGCATATCAGGTAATATTGTTCTTTGTTTGGCTAAGGTAATACTCAGATTTATTTTATTAGATTTTACATCAGAAAATTTTAAATGTGTTGTTGATCCAAAATTACAGTAGCAAATGTTTAGAAAATAATTAAAATTATTTCTGTTCTTAGATAGTTTACATTTTGCCCTAAATATAGATTTTCCAATATAGAAAGGTGCTTGAAGCCTCCGACTGATGATGATGATGTTGTTTATGTTGAAATTTGGTAGCTTGGAGGTAATTCTGCATTGGCAGCGCTCAGCATGCGGAAGTGACCAAGCAAAATTTCTCCTACTGACTTTCTATTGTGTTTTTTTAAAGTGACTTTATAAAGTGATTTTATAAAGTTGGGTCTTTTAATTTTTTAATGTAAGTGACTTTATGATGTTTTGAGTCACTTTAATGACTTAAGTGAACTCAACGAATGATTAAGTCGTGACCGTTGATCTCATGAGGGCAAGATCTAATCTTCACCGTCAATCTCATTGGAAGACCAAGGGTTAGTGCAGTTACAATTAAAAAATTAATAAAAGGCATCTCATTAGGAGAGGAGGGCGCACTTTTTGAGGAGGGTTTGAGGGAAGCTCAAGAGGCACGATTCCCAAGAGAGTTCTTTGCTTTGAGGGAAGAGCAGCAGCATAGAGGTTGGGCACGCATCCCTAGGAGGGGGGTTGGCATGCTATCCAAGGAGAATTTGCAGCAGTAAATACAGTCTGTACAGCAGTATTGGTTGGCCATACAGCAAAGAGGAGGCACAAAAATCGATGTTGTCTAGCAACGGTATTGACACAATTTTCTATGCATTTTGCTAGGTGTATTCTGTTCTGTACCGTACAGCAGCTCTTGGCACGAGTTTCTAGATAGATTGGTGACTGTTGTGGCTGTTTGCTGACCGTACTAGACTGTACAGTCAAGGCTCTTTGCCCAGATTACAGTTTGGCACTGTCTTCTAGAGGAGTGATTTGCTGAAGAGTAAGATAAGTCTGTATTTATTTGCTGATGCTATTGCTGTTGTGTATCACTGATATTTCCCTAAAGCTGAATATAGAAGTATTCTCCTTAAATTCTGTCCTCTTTTCTGAGTAATTCTTCTTGGGGCTTTGCCCAGATTTTTGGTGCTAAAAGTGTGATCTTGTTCACTGATTCATAAGTATTCCGCTGCTGTTATATTTCAGATTGCTTAGTTGTTTGTGTTTCAGCCCATAGGCCAATATTTGCATGCTGTTATATTGCTAAGATTGGTGTACAACTAGAGAAGGCTGAAATCTGTTATTAACTAAGTGTGGGACTGATGTATATACATATTTTAACAGTTTACTATCCTCTAAGACCAACAAGGTCTATCAAATAAATAAAGGTATCAGGCTATAATTAAACATGGTGAAAATGAAATCACCACAATCACTATGGTTTCCATAAGCCAAGAGGTCTTGAAGATTAATTAAGTTATGAAATTGGGTAAAGTTACTTACAACTTATATTATTAAGGGTAGGGCGTGTTAAAGGAAGCATTGTTTATCCTCAACTTCTATATCCTAAATTTTAAAAATTCACTCATGCCAAAGTGTTTTCGAGTTAGTCCAACAACCAGTGTCACTAAGGAGGTCATGTACATTGGTCCGAATTTTAACAATATTTAGTTTGTTTTTTCATCTCATAATGTTGGAAAAATAATTTTGGTCAATCAAATTATGATTGATAAAATATGTGGTATTTCAATTTCCTTTAATTAATGATTTAATTGTCATTCCAAATCTTGTCTTTAAATTTCATAAGGATGTGAGAGTTAATATTATCGATATTATTAGGGGCAGCTGGTGCAAGGGGGGTCATTCTTGGCCCCAAAGGAAATCAAGAAACAACATCTGCTTGGTGATTATGCATGACCTCCAATAACCAAGCTGAAATCTACTGAAATCTTGGCACTTTGGGAAGGGGTTTCATTACTAAAACAATTAGGCATCAATAAGATACGATGGTAAAGGATTCCATGATAACAATCCATCACATGATCAACAAATCCCTATCCCAAGAATCTCATTTGAGAAGACTATTAATCATAGTTCAAAGACAAGTAGAAAGCTTCGAGATTGTTGTTTTTTTCCACATCTTTCGAGGCTTAATACCTAGACAGATGCTTTGGCTAATCAAGCTTGCAATTTTCGATTTGAAATGTTAAGCAAAAGAGGGGCAAATCTATCTTTCATCTACCTACCATGAGATTAATTCATATTTAAGCCCTTAATTATGACACATGGTGAATGGAACATGTGGCAATATAAATACTCAAGGATTAAAGCATTGAATATTAACCCGATACATCGTCCTTCCCTCATTTCAATTCGGTGGAAGGAAATGCTTCTAATCTATATCTCAATGAGATGGAAAAAGGAATATGGTATTAATGTTATCTTCTCGAGCTTTCCCTGATCAATTCTTCCCGTTCATCCTCATCGTTAGTCGCAGGGGAACAGAAAGAGATTAAAGCTCTGTCTCATATGTTGGCTAGTCGCCTAGAGTTCTGTTTCATTTTGTGGGCAGAATACCACTTTAGGTCTATCTTTGTAGCGTTGGAAAAGGTCAGTCGGGTTAGTTGTTGGAATTTGTAGCAAGAAGAACATTGGAATGATGGACAATCACCACGAACACCCCAAAAGGTGTGCCTTCTGTAAGAACTCAAAACTTCAGAGAGCAATTCGTAGACATGAACGACATTGCGACAGTGATCAGGAATGCTTATCCATGCTTGAAAGAAGGTGGGAGAGCTAGAGAAAAGATTGGGAACAAAAACAATCCAAGGATATTCAGTTTTTGCAAAGGCCCAATTAGAAAAGCTCAAAGGAAAACAAATTCAATTGGAAATTAGGAAAGAAACTATCAGTGACAGGCTTGAGGATGCTGAGGGAAGATTAGAGTCCTACAGGACAACGTTAAGATCTCATAGTTGGATCAAATTGAGGAGCTAAGGAAATCAATTTTGCTTACTCCCTCTGTGGTCTCCCAAGGCATGGACCAAATGGCAACTCAATAAGGACACTGTCCAGCAAAACTCTGAACAAGCAAGGAAGCAGACTTTAACAATCTTCTCAGCAATGGCAAGAAGCAAGCAGAACATCCTTAGCAAGTATGGAACCAAGAATATTTGAATTTGATGATGTTTAATAGCATTGGTTTCTTACTAGGGCAATATGTAAGATTGTATGCAAGCCATGTAGTTAGCTTCAGGAACAAAATTTTGAGAATAGGGCAGACTTGCAGTAACTTTGTGGAAATTTTGAAGAGCTTTGAAGTCCTCAAGGCAGTCCTACTTCTTAAATTTTGTATTATTATATTGGACAGTTGGGATACAACCACATTTTAATACAAAAGTAACATTTCCATTAAAAAAAAGAAAAAAAAAATATTATTGATATTATTAATTTGATCATTTTCTTGTATGTTCCAATAGTTCATTTAAGCCAAGCCTTGAAATCTCTAGCCCACCTCTTTTGAGCCTTAGTAGCTATACAGCTTATACTAGAAGCAATAACAAGGAGTCTGCTACCCATGCTCACCTTGAGCAATATATTTATAATCTAGATATTTAATCATGGCTTTAAACTCCACAAAGGCACAACCAGCTTCAATCAAGAGAAGGGGTAAGATAGATAAGATAAGATAATCTTATTAATGTCCAACAAAAGACCACAATAGTAGGTCAATGGAACTAAAAAGAGGTACATCCAATGTAGTTACATATGGGAGCACGAAAGCACCTCCTATAATAATTCTATCAAAAGAAAATAAGGATAAAGATCTAAAAATATAACTTAAGGAAGCTATAAGAAAAGGTACAAGTACATGATAATGAGAAAAATAAAAAACATGTGCACTACAAAAAAGAGGATGTCCAAGCATGTTGGGGCAATTTTCGATTCGGATTGAGGAGGAGAGGAAAGGAGAGGAGGGGAGATATATAGTCATAGAAACTATTCCAAGATGCCAAAAGATAGGTGCATCCAACTATTGTTTCACACCCACATAATACATCCCACAAAGGAGGAGGGGAAGGCCAAGCAAGCATACTCACCACGCAACCAATCAACCATTATGTTAGTAGGAGACACCACTTCCTTGTGGTTTACCCCATTGGATTGTAGTATGTTAGGATTTATATAATGTTGCACACCAGCCATCACAACCAATGTGGGATAACACAAGAGGTGAAAAGAGGTTTTACAGTCGAAGAATCTGTTATAGGATGCCACAAGATGGGCATATCCCACTGTTGTCTCACACACATGCAACCACACAATATGCCCCAGAAAAGAAGAGGGGAAGGCCAAGCAAGGAAGCATACTCAACCCACAACCAATCAACCATCATGTTAGTAGGAGACACCACTCCCTTTTGGCTGCCCCAATTAGCATAAGGATCATGGTATGTTGGGACTTATATGACGTTGCATACCATCCCTCGTAACCGATTTTAGGATTGAGAATCAAGCCCCTCATCAAAGTCATCAATCACTATGATGGGGTCATTGCATTGTTAGTAATGTACTCTAGAGAGTATCTAAGGCCAAGAGGGTATGGCTATGTGATCCTCGGAGAGCACAAGCAAGAGGAGGTCCAACTCTCCTAATGTCCAAGGCCATAGAAAAGAAACTTTAGACGGAAAACCGGTTCCTTGACTAGCCTACAGGGTAGTACTCTATCCAAGGGGAGCCCAACTATAGAATCTTTTAGCAATGATCCATCCATCAGAGTGGTGGTGTTTGTCCAGGCTCCTAGAGTGTTAACATAGGTAGTAATATCTCCCTTATCTCAAAGTTGATATGGCATCAAAAAATGAGATACTTGTCTGCTTTATCTCTTCTAAGTGGCATTACTAGCAAATCCTATTCGATCGTGAGATGTGGCAATCAATATCAACCCAACACCCTTGAAAACCCACTTGGAACTAACCAAGGGGGATCTTGAAGACATGCATCGGGTGTCTACTTGTATACGAAGATGTTTGCTTTATCTCTTCTAAGTGGCATTACTAGCAAATCCTATTCGATCGTGAGATGTGGCAATCAATATCAACCCAACACCCTTGAAAACCCACTTGGAACTAACCAAGGGGGATCTTGAAGACATGCATCGGGTGTCTACTTGTATACGAAGATCTAATAATAAGGCTATCACTCAACTCCAAAAATTGCTCACAATGGAAGGTTATCTTAGGTTAGATGCAAGACCCTCAAGGTAGGTAATGGGTAATGCATTTAATTTTAAATTATAGGTTTTGTTACAACAAAATCTAGCACCCCCATATGATATAAAGTCCCAAGCATCAAGGAGTTATTCTTGTGTAATTCAGGAAGGCTATGCACGATCACCACAATAGCTCTTCCTCTCACTTTTGGTTGGCTCTTCTCCAACTCAAGGGGCTATTCTCGTGTAACTCAGGAAGGCTATTCACGATCACCACAATAGCTCTTCCTCTCACTTTTGGTTGGCTCTTCTTCAACTCAAGGGGGGATTCCCTAAGGACAGGATTGTTAAGGCTATAGAGTGTAGGCATAAGGTGATTTATTGACGATTAAGGCTAAGAAAAACAAATGGTTGTAGCATGGATGGGTAAGTAAATGGTGTGAGAGCAAAAGATAAAGATGAAAAAAACACAAGCCCGAGTGCTTAATCAAACCTCCGAAAATGGATTCAAGGAAGTATGGATCAAAGAGGGTGAATATGCATGAATGTGTGTAAATGAGAGCTAATTTGCAACAAAGAACCTTAGCTTGCTGAAAATTATTATAGAAAATTAACCTTGGAGAGATACGATTCCCACTCATTATCTTAGTTATGGAGTTGATGTTACATAAATTCTAACAACTAGTTTTGATAGGTGGAAGATAAACATAACTTCAACAAGCATAAGAGGGATTATATCCTCACATTACACCATCAAAACAACAATATGCTTCGTTATTAGACCTCCATTAAAACTACTAGGGTTTCCTACAACAATAAACAACATATAAAAAAATGAGTTGCACACATGAAAACCTCGCATAAACAAGATACTCTACCTCTAATCTTTCATTAAACTCCAAACATAATATTTACAAATGTAGTCCAACAGGAGAGCTCCTCAATCCCCAAATTCTCAACAAAATGGTGAGAAAGCTCCTCTTTTATAGAGGGAGTCTCTTCTCTCTTACAATAAACAAATATTATTTGCTCACTAACTACATGAAAAATCAAAGAAATAATACAAAAATGGAGTAGTTAGATCTCTCAATCCATGGTTGAGCATGTCAAGCTATGTGGACAGAAGCCTCTCTAAGAGAACTTGCCCTCATCCAAAAATACAAAGGGAATTACATCAAAAGTCTCCAAGAAAACTCCTACAACTAAAAATAGGCATGATAACCAAGTCAACATGCAAAAGTTTCACATAGAATGCACCCTCCAAAAATGGATGTATGCAAAAATATAATAAAATAACTTCCACATAGGAGGATGTGCTCCAAGGTCCACCTAGAAGAGATCACTAAGTGTGCCCTCCAAGATGCATGAGTTATAAATAAAATACTTCTCCTAGGAGAATGCTCCATAACCAACATCCCAAAAATAGCAAGTGGTCCACAAGATGCATGCAACCAATCCACATGTGTGAATTCCAAAGCAACCAACTCCAATGGATGAATGTGCGAAGTGCCAACTCGATGGTGCACTCCGCGAGAAAAGATGTGGTCAAACCCCAAACTAACGAGTGTAGTGTCTCCACAAATGCACCTTCCAATATAATGCTCCAAGAATAGAAAGAAGATAAGGCAAGAGCATGCCAAGTGGCACACATGTGGGCCTCCAAATATGCCATGTGCTCCTCAATGAAACTATTGCATAACCACCTCCAATAAAATAATATATGTGCCAAGTCAAAGTGGTGAGGGTGCTCTCCAATAGAGATCAAAAGATGCCAAGTGTAGCTAAAATATCCATGTAATAATGATGAGAGAGCACCCAGCATAATGCCCTAGAAAATTGTGCCATGTAACTACCTCAACCACCTATCAAATATAAAATAATCTCCATGTGAAGTGTGCCCTAGAAAGAAGTGCCAAACCATGTTTTGTTTTGTAAATCCACCAATTGATTTCACAATACCATGTGCAAAAGAAGAAGGTGACATAGAGAAGTGAGCGAAGGTGGCTACACTCCTCATCAATATAATACTAAAATACTCATCCAGTGTGGAGTTGCCAAGTGAAGGCGCTCAAACAATTGACCTTAATCTAGATTAAATGGATTAAATTAACCATTGAATCATTAAATCAACCTCAACACGTGTGCACCAAGGTTAATGCTCAAATAGAACCATAGTCCAACCTCCCAATAGTCACCAATTGATTAAATCAACATGAACATGTGTGCCCCTTGTCAATGGAGGGGTGTGCACTCCAACAAGTGTTGTACCATGCAAATAAGTTGTTCTCCCTGGCAATAATCTCGTCGTGATAACAACATGATGACAAAATTGAAGGTCAACCTAGGCTTGAACCTAGGGCACACCATCAAAGGTCTATAACATGATAAATACCTCATCAAACCTCAGGAATAGGCTTGATCACCAAAGATGTTGTAGTAAACCCCTCATCTATCTCAAACCAAGGAAAAAAGTACGTCAACAAGGATACTAACATCATCAAACACATTCCATCTAGGTGATGCCTAACAAATGTTACAATGTTCAGTCATCACCTAGGGAAATCCCACCAAGGCAAAGTGCACTACCACAACATGCATCATCCACCCACATCAACATCATAAGAGAAGGGGACAACAGAAAATGCTAACCCATCCAATCATCAAGTATGTCCCCACCACACATCCAACACAAGAGGACCATGTATAACACCCCTCCTAGTGAAACCAATAATACATCACCATGCAAACGTCATTGGGAAGCTCCAACAACATCATGAACCTCTACCTCTTAACAACATCATCTAACCCGTTGGGGGGATAGAACCATCATCCATGAACAAGATGTAGCACATCCACGATAAACAAATATACTGAAACCACACCATGATGAGATAGCATGCCCCATAACAATCAAATGTGCAACCAAGGGGTGATCAACAAAGCAAGCACGTGTGAGAAGACCACCAAACTAGCAAGCATAATCATCCAACCAAGAAGTGAGACTCCCCCAACCAAAAACCTCCATCAAATAACTCGATGCCATGAAGAGAAAGGGCTCCATGAAGATGCGTCCACTCAAGTCAATCCAATGCTCAAAAGGTACCAACAGGGAAATTTCACCAATGTTATGAAAATCACAATGTGGAACCTCATACAAGATGAGGCATAACAGGTTTTAAATGTTTTTGAATTTGCTCGATTTTATTCCAAGCCTCACAAGAGATGTTGCAAGCCCAAACTTCAAAAACACATAAAATAACTGGGATATTTGAAGTGTTGAAAATGAATTTTTTTCTTATCTCAGTCCTAGAGTTCAACGTTTTTATATCTATATTCAAGACCATTATAAGATTTCCAACCGCCAATGATTATTTTCTTGTCATTGTGGTTCCAATTTAAAAGGCAATTGAAATCAATGCCTGAGTATTTGCAAGGTCAAACCTCTTCAAGAGTGTTATCCCCATATAAATTTGGAGAATAAATTCTTTCCTTAGATTTAATTATCATAATATTGGTTTTATCAATAAAAATAGAGAGTTATTTATGTCGTACAAACGATTCCATGATGCACAAATTTTAGGCATATCTGACTTAGTAATGGGCATTTTTTAGGAAGGAGTGTGAAAGGGGTAATATAGATTACTGCTAGTGAGAGAATTTCTTTAATTTTGCAAAAAGGAAAGGGGGGAGACTAAGCAACAAGCATATTCATACCACAACCAATCAATCATTATCTTAGTAGGAGGTGCGGTTGCCTTAATTGGCATAACTTTTGCAAAAATGTTGGAGACCTTTTAATGTATTGTGAAGATCATCAATAGTTTTGCAAGAAGAACAATCATCGACTTATAAGAGAAGGATGATCATGAGTGCAACCACAATGATACCAATGCACCCCTCCCCTTTTAAACATTGCTCAATTTTATCGATGTAGATACCAAAGAGGGTGGGAGAAGGGGGCACCCTTACTCAAACCCAATATTACATTAACATCCATTGACCATTCACTATTACATTTCATATTAGCAACAACCTTTTCACAGAGACTAATTACAGCACTACGGTACTCAGGAGAGAACCCCATTTCTTCCAACCTTTTCCATAGCTTGGCTCTAGGCACAAGTTTCAAAGGCTTCTAGAATCAACAAACTAATAAATGAGATATTTTTTGTCTCTACAATCCTTAACAATAACTCTAAGGGTGGCAAGGTTATCAAGCCAGATAACCTTTGCTAAAAGGAAGCTAATCATGATAGTCAGATACTTGGCTAGGCCATTTTGGCTTCCAGATTTGATAACAAGAACAATTAAACATTTAGTCCATCTTTTGAGGAAAACTTTCTTGATTGCTTGATTGAAAAGATGTTTGATATAGGGGCCAAAAAACAAGGATCCAACTCCCAAACTTTAAGGTCTCAACTTGGTATCCTTCAGTGTCTTTAGCTTTGCCATTTGTGGGATGCTTAATGCCAAATTTTCTATCCTCAACTGCGAAAACCCCAGTGTAGAGATGAGTGGTCTACATATCTTCAAATAATTGGAGGGGAAACATTAAGCATGTTAAGGTAGGAGGAGTTCCAATCATTTATGTTAACGTTTCTCAATGCTTTAGGTTTTTGGCGATGATGCTAGCCTAAAAAGTTTTGAGCTCTCTTTTACATAAGTCTAGATGTCCCTATTGATTTTTGATTAAATATTGATGTTTTTCTTCTTTTAGTAAGGACCCGTAATATTTGATCTTATTGGCTCTATTAGACTCGTTAGAGACAATTCTAATATATATTTTTTCAGTTTTACATCCTAGGTCAATCTAGGTCATTCAGAAAATGGGAAGTTTTTCTATTATTAAAAAGAAATCGATTGCTTGTACAATGAATAGTAGTTTCCTCAAGGGGCATTCTATATTTCCAATTACCGCAATGGAGCCATTATCTATATTTATCGTTACCACAATGAGGCTATTATCTATATTTAAAGTTAACACCATTGATGTTGTAGCCTATTAAGTCTTAAAGAGTGTATGGAACGACTTTAAGAATCCCCCAAAATAATGGTAGTCATGACTTTGGGCCCTCTGAATATAGTAAAGATATTTTCTGTCATGAAATTCTTAACTACCAAAAATTGAGGATAACATACTCTAAAAGTGGCACCGCTATCCAATTATAAATGTAATGATGAATATGGCCACCAAGATACATGTGTCATTCATGGTGACCTACACAGAATCAGATGCTTAAAAAGGGATCAATATGAGCAATACAAACTTATAAAGTACATATGTCAACATGACTCCTGCCAATCTGAGGGATGCTTCCTTTAGACATTCTTGCTCCTAATAATTATTGAATTATCCTAAACGGTAAAGAATTAACAAAAGAATAATTGATATATGCCAATTCACGACATGAAAAAATAATAGAAAGTAGAAGAACAATTCTCAAGTAAACAATGGAGTTGCACCACAACTCATTATATGAAAGAACTCTTTAAATAATACTGCAAAAGTAACAATATCAAATAATCATAACATCTATGAGAGATGAATGAGTGTAGTAATGTCTTATATATACTAATTTCTCAATCATTCCTCGTGTAGGACCAACTCCTGACCTACCTATTTACTTGTAAGTTGTTACTAAAGGTCCCTCATATTGCACAAAGGGATAATGGCATCCTATGCCTTGTAAATAAAATCAAAATTCTATACAGGGAACTTTATTCTGCATTTACAAGGGATAAAAATGTTCATCTAAAAAAGAAGATTCTCCAATTAGCTTGATAAAAGAGCACAGAAATACATATAGCATACATAACTTCTATTATAAGTTTCACAACAATCATTGAAGTTGAAAAAGGTTGTAGATGTTTTATATATTTAATGGAACACATTAGCATGGAGGCCAAAAGCTGAGTGCCAAATAGGTTCCTTGTATTTTGGGAATGATCTCTTATGGTTGTTTGTGGCACATGGTTTATGAAGCAGGAAGAATCTATAACCCATCCCTAAAAACAGCTCTAATAGATGAGGGTCACTAGATCTTAAATGCAGGAGGTACTGGAAAATATCTCCCAGCTAGAAATCAATTGCATGTCGAGAGAAATCATAAAGCACCATAACCTGATATCCCTGCATCAGTCCTCACAAGGGACTAAGCACCACCATGGACTGGTCACTGAAATACAAGAATATATGTTCATCTTGGCCAAACTAAAATAAAGATCTATACAATTTCGTCTACAGATACACATCAAACAATGCCAATATGATTAGCAGAAACTTTCAAGGTAAGAACTCCCTAGTTAATTCTACAACTTAGAAACTGCTTACACCAGTGTTAGAGTGTCCAGATTTACCTGTCTGACTAAGGTCTGTAATCATCAAAATGAGAGCTATGAGCTTATTTGAGTCGTATGATTATTTTTACCAAATATACCTTTGCAGCTTCTAGCAGGCAGCAACAGTAACTCCAAATTCCAGTTCCACCAAAGCAAAACCCCAATGTAGTACGTACTTTAAGCAGTTTGTCCGTATAAATTGCAGTGCTGAATTTTGTGAATAGCTATGATAAACCAGAAAATACAGTGTGTACTGCACAATTAAAACACAATCATTGTTCCAGAGTCCATCACAGCATCATGTGTTGCAGCACATGCAGAATCCATCCAGTTTGTTTCCCCTTGTATATCCAAAATACTAAAGCCTGAAAACAGTTCTAACTTCTCACAAATGAGGGAAAACCATAGGCCTAGCCCAACGATGACAGGGACAACTGAAAATATGTTATCAACATATGGCAGAAACACAATTAAAAGTCCCTCATTGCCAATGTGATAAATACTGAAATTTTGATGGCAGATAAAATATCTTGGTGATTGAATGGCCAATTCTGAACTGCATTATTCTGTATAAAGATTGACTCAGATCAGAAATATGGTAATGGAGCAACCTTAACATTTATTCATGAAATTTTAAGAGCAATAAAACTGAACTATGAAAAGGGATGGATTACATAAGCACTCGTCTAAAAGAGTTTTAGCACATAGAGATTTATATTTAATATCAAACAATACAGCACTGTGCCATATACACATAAATTACATATTTGAATAGTTAAAATCTCTTTTGCAAGCTCAATTTAATTATTTCCTTACACTTGGTGTAAACAATAAGAATTTCCAACTAACCTGCGAACTGCAGAGGCAACTTAATTTCGAGCAGGCATCCCTAATTATGTTATTTTCCTTAGAAAACAATTTGAAGACTTGCATAAATATCAAATATGTATACCCTTCATCCTTTGTTGCCAAGGGCTCTAACGCAGCATGCTTTCAGGTACTTTTTGAAACAAAGATGAAGGTAGCAATCTTTCTGGAGATATTGTAGGAATGAAGGAGAAACAGGGAATTTCATTTTTTGGTGATTATAAACCTGCTTGCTTGGGAAAAAAGGAACATGTCGTTTGGATTGCAATCCATAATGTATTGCTTTTTACTCGTCACAAGGACAACAATAAAAAAAGTAAAAAGTTATCTCTGTCCATTACAAAGGCAAAAAACTCCAAATGTGTGGTGTAGAAAAAAGCAAAAAACTTTCTGTTCCATAGTCAGAATCCACCTGTCAACACCATAAGCCCATAAAAATATAAGATATATAGAAATATGAAGAACTAGGATATCTTGGGGAGAAATATACACGACAGGGAAACAAAATTCCCTGATTTTACAGGCTAAAACATATTGTTGCAACAAGCATAGACATTAGTGACAAAAATGCCACAACAGTAAATACATACTAAGATTTGGATTTAACTAATTTTCTCAATCATGAGAAAAAAGCTATATCTTCAAAATTGATCAATTATTTAAAAGACTCCATAGCCATTCAAAAGTTGTCATTACTGTTAGTTTTTAGCTCATGAGGTGTCTCAGCAAAGGCCCATGTGTCCTGGGCATGCTGATGGACACCTAAAATTGACACAGATCAACCTTAGTATTTCAGCTTAAGTCTGACTTAGGCTTGCAGCCAAATTTCATCTTTGAGTGGAATGTGGGGCCCAAGGACAGAGGGTGCACCTCCTGAGGGTTATTGAGGCTGAGGGAGAAGGGCAGACAGTGCTAGGGCGAGCAGCAAGCTGAGGAGGGTGTTTTCAGGTGTTGAAGGCAGCAGGAAGGAGACCAGCATCTGCCCACACTCAGGCCGAGTTTTGCAGCAGATAGAGGGGCAAAAGGGGGCCATACAGCCTCTGCAAGGACAGGCAAACTTGGCTGTAAAGTTCAGCAAGGAACAGGGCCTATTTCTAGCCATATTTGGAATCAACAGCAGGCTGTACAGAACGCCGTACAGCTACAGCAAGGAGTGCTGAGATAGTTGGACCATACTGTGCCTGTGGAGAAGCTAAATTCTGCCCTGTGAGAAATTTCTGAACTATTCTTGCTGTAAAATTTCCTCAAAAACCTCAATAAGAAGTCCTCCTTTGCTGGTCTTCCCCACACTGGGGTTTCCAGGGTACTTCCTGTGTTGTCCAATTTATGTGTGAGATTTCTGCATATGCTTCTGCCTTTATTTCTAGTTAATTAACTCAGTTGTAGGTAATTTTGCATAATTTCCTGAATTATATCAGTTAGTTTAATTTCTGTGTTTGAGCAAATTATTGGCAATTACTTCATGTGTTGAGTTAAGGAAAAATCAGTGTGGTATCAGAACGCAGCCTCTGAATACAGAAAAAGACTAGTGACTTGTAAATCAGACCAAGAGGAGTAAATCAGCAAGTGGGACGTGTAACCAGGAAGTGCGTGGGTGAAACAGGGCAGCAGACTCAAATGGCTAGTGCAGGCTTAAGGGTTGAAGACAGGCTGGATGGAGCCTCAAATTTCTGTCATTGGAGGGAGCGTATTAGCTTGGTGCTGGAGGAGAATGGACTGC
Source organism: Picea abies (assembly GCA_900067695.1). NCBI lineage: Eukaryota > Viridiplantae > Streptophyta > Pinopsida > Pinales > Pinaceae > Picea > Picea abies. The sequence goes on from CBVK0102850071.1 coordinate 26,057, forward strand.
TGGAAATTGCTGAAGGCAAAGTGGCAGCCCCAACTGATCCACTACAGCTAGCAGCACATACCAAGAAAGATGTCAAAGCCAGGAGGATACTTGTGGATGGTATCAAAGACCACATCAATCCACATGTCTGGCAAGAAGACAGTGAAGGACATGTGGGAGGCCCTGGTACAGCTATACCAGTCTGACAACCAGAGCAGGAAGATGTTGCTCAGAGAAAAGCTGAGAAGCAAGAAGATGGCCAAGGGAGAGTCAGTGGTCACTTACGTCACAAAGTTAACTCAAATTAAAGATGAACTGGCAATTGTAGGAGAAAAGGTACCCTGAACTTCAGTAATAAAAACAATGATAAAACCACAGAACAGTCATGAGATGTTTGCATTTATACCACAATGTTCCATCAACCTTTGCATCATTTTGTTCCAAAAGAAATTTAGTTATTAGATCCACCCAAATAGTGCCAAAGAAAAAGGAGAGAATTGATGAACCTGAGAATTAATCTCACTTTGCAGAGCCTGTGAACCCTAGACATCCAACTTTAGATACCAATCACTCCAAGCAAAGGTCAGATTATTATCATTGTCCTAGAATCAGTTTACTTTGATTCAACATATATATCACAAAATGACTTAACGCTACCACAAATCCTGGTGAAATGACCTTCAAAGAGAGTAGGGCTCACATCCTACCACACGTTCCAAGCATAGATTTGGACAACCCACAATAAATAATGAAATCAAGCAACTTCAAGGGTGCATTCAGACACTAGAGTTAGATTTAAAAATCTAACCATGAAACCATCATCAAACCCAAAGGTATGCTAATCATCCAGTAGCACAAAAATATATAAGCTATAAATGGTATGTCATGAAGCTTATTAGATCTAGCAATCTAGGTAGAGATGAGACAAGATAAACCCTAGATTGCAAACCAAAAAATAA
>CBVK0102850075.1:0-10929 GCA_900067695.1 Picea abies
GTTGAAGAGAAAAAGATTATGAAAGGATTCACAACAGCAATAAAAAAAAATTATGGTCCAGATTCAGAGGAAGCATCCCTCACACAAACTCAATTTACCTAATTTTCAAGTGGCTGAGGTGATTTTGGCACAATAGAGGCTTTATGTGATCAGCATCATGGCAAAGATCCAATAGACTGGTGACAAATTCGTGGTGCACATGCCCAAGGGCTACAATAATGTGCTATATGGTTACTCTCACAAGTAGTAAGCTTCTCAGCGTGTGAGAGTAATTGGAGTATCTATGGTTGTATTCATTCATTGAAAAACAATTAATTGGGATTCCAAGGGACAGAAAACTTGATGAACATTCATAGCACCCTTCATCTTCTTGCCCTGAAAGACACCAGATACAAGAAAGGTCCTTCTAAGATGTGGGACCATTTCATAAATGATTCTATATGAGTGGATTATCAGATTGAACCAAAAGATCTTGTGGAGCTACCTATAGTTACAAACCCAACAGATGAGCCTCAACTTGAGAGTGACAAGTACTAACAGAGCATCTTCACTAAGGATTTAGAGGATGTAGAACAAGAAGACTCAATTGTTGGTATTACTGATTAGTTGCCAATTAGCAGTAATTTATATCTCATGAGTAAATGCCATTGAGCATGTTTTGTACTTATTTATATAATTTAAAATTTTGATTAGACTCTAGAGTATTAACGTTCAAATCATTCAGACTGAAATTTTGAAAATTAAATCAACAATGTTGAACTGGAAACATCGATGTGATTGTGACACCATCATTGTTGTATTTATAATTATTTTACATTTCTAGGTTCTTAGATCTGTATTTTGCTATTTTCCATTTTACATTGATATATTTATAAGCGACAAACCCTTCCCCCCACACCCAGATTTCAAAATTGTTGCACCCGCAACCAAACTGGCACCCATGCATTGTGGCTACCTTGATTATTACCTCTATACTTTTATGTTGCATACAGCATTGCTGATTGACACCAAGCTTTAATTTGTCAATTATATTCTCAGCTTCCATACATCATAGCCTCAAGTCCCTAAATTCCTTTATTGTCCCACAAGAATATACCTAGCATTTGGAACAGGTAGAAAAGGACAGAAAGGCATCAAACTTAAGAATTGCATTTTTGACTGCAGTTTTCCCAGAAACAGATACAACTTGTAATTTTAAACAAAAACTTAGTATAAAATTTATTGCATTGGAATGTAGAAACCTATAACATCTCCTTGCTTGGAAAGCAGCTCCAATCCCATTTAAAGAGTCAAGTTGCATCTTTTTCATCCATAGTAGACAGAAACTTCCAAGTACTCCCAGACTCCAGGGCAAACTTGAACAGCCCTGCTGCCGAGCCAAGCTAAGTCAGTACCAAATCTGACTCTTTGCCAGCGAGTTAAACTCACCTGCTGCAAGTTCACCACCCAATAAGTCCAACTCACAGGTGGTGGATGGAAAAACTCGGAGGCATCAGATATAAATGCCAAAAAGGAAAGAAAAAAACATCATTTTGAATGATTTCTGCTACCAAGTTTTTTGCCCACTCCAAGCCTAATTCTTACACTCCGGCCTCGCCAAGTCATTCACTGACCCAAGTTTTTCAACATTGCTTTTCATCCCATCTCCATATTCAAACCATTTGATACTCATTCAAATTTTCCTTTCAATCTCCCCAATGAGACTTCGACCAAGCTCTCTGTATTTCAAAACCATTCGACATACATTAATGAGTTTCTTGCCATCACCCCCACGAGACCTTGCATTACACCAGACATACTCTGCACACTTGATCAACCGACATGCTATCTAGATCAATGCCACACCATGTGAAATAAATGCCATGACTTGGAAATTGGCCCTTCCCTCCTTTATCCTCAATCACAACACTTGGGCCCTGAAAAAAGCAAGCTGAATAAAGACATCCTCGACCTCCCCACCCATCTATCATCCATTATCTATTTGTTATCACCACTTTGCACTTGTTTTCAGTTCAAACAAACGATATTAAACATGACTATCTGGCAACTCAATCGTTCCTTGTTTGCTCCACTTTACCACTGAACTACATGCCTGTAATACCCTGATTTTGACCTTTCAGATATATAAAATCAGATTGCGTACAACTGGTAATGACATGGCTATTTTGATGGGTGTCAAGCATGTGAGCTGAGTTGTAAAAACCCTGAGAAGTAAATATTGTAAATATGCCTTGTAAATGTTCCTAGTACAAAGACCAAGGTAAAGGCCCTACTAGGGAATAGTCATGAGTTCAAGTCATAGCTTTGGTTTATTATGTTATTTTTATATTCCTAAAGTAACGCCCTGTGGATGTGTTATCATGGTGTACTTTCTCTTTTGTAAAGGTATTATGAAACATGATAGAAGGTCCAAGTTGTTGCCAAGGAGCACAAGGCCACCATGAGTCCACATGAGATGAAGAGCAAAGGGGGCCCATGGGTAAAAGATTCCTTTGTCAAGTGTCACCTCTTGAACTCCCCATTATTTTAACCAAATGTCTTAAAAGAAAGCTTACCAACATTGACCATTTTTTCCAGGATACAATGTCAGGGAAAATCCCCAGGTACTTCCCCTCATTTCAAGGATGGTACCCAAGGTAAACCCTGGATTCTTTAGGGCACAAGGCCATCAACAATGGAGGCTCAAAGCCATTACAACAATATGCTCATTGTGAGCTCAACATGTCACTTACGGGTATGGAGCCTAGGTATGGAGGATAACACTCCAATCCACAACCACTCGAGCTAGACCCAATTGACTTATAAATTGCAGGACATGGGGGTGGGCTTTGATCCACTTATTTGTGCACAGGTCACAATATCATGTACTATAATATCTAAAATTTGAAGAACATGGAGGTGGGCTCTGATCCACTTATGTGTGCACCAAAATCAACCATGTGTGTCCAAAGGAAAAATTGGCCATGTGTTTTGGAGGGCACATATGCCTTATGCAACCCAAGGTACAAGAGCCATGATTTTCCTCTTGGAACCTTCTTCTTTCACTTTTGAATGCAAATCAAATTATCAATGACTAAAACCCATCTCCATGGCTGCAACCTGGAAAACGTGAGCTTGTGAGCCTGTGTGAGCATTTGGTAATCCAGTGGTTTGGTGGTGACAGGTAAGGGATGGCGAGTGACTTGGTAATCCAGTGGTTTGGTGGTGACAGGTAAGGGATGGCGAGTGACTGATTATGCTAAATAATTTTATGGTTGTAGAGTGAGCAAAGATGAAAGGACAAGAAATAAACATGTAGGCTGCTACCCACATGTCTGTGTTGATTACTAACTGTCACTGAGCTATGGACTACCATACCAAGTTTTCGCAGAGGGGGGCTCTTCTTCCCTGCACTAGAGCACATGCTGGTATGGATTTCCCAAGGAACTGTGGGGCAGAGAAGTTAAATGCCTGAACCCATGTTGCAATTCACTGAAAGGAAGAGATGCATGGCTATAGGCTGGTTGAGGTGCATGGAGTAACCTGTAGTGAGAGAATTGGCCCAGTCATAGGCACTGTGGGTTCTGTTGAGTGAGAAATAAAGCCCAGTAAACTTTTCTTTGTCCGTGTGATTTCATAGCCTGGCTTGGAGTGGCATTTACACCAAATTCCTACAGCTGGGAGGTGAATTGCTCATTTGCAACCAGGTTGGTGGGAAAATTTATGAGAAAAAATGAGCATTTATCTTCGTCCCTTTGTCGTTTATTTCTATTTGTATTTCCATCATTTAATTCCCCCATTTCTATTACTCATGTGAATTCTCTTTAATGGAATAGTTTGGTTTGATGGAAAGCTTTGTCAATTGAACAGGTTAATGAATTTATGTTGGATATCTGTTAAGATTTCTATTTATTCTTGTATGATTCTGCCTATAGTCGCATTAGCAGTTTATTTAATGCACTGTTGGAAGCCCAAATCTGTTCGCAGTTGGGAATCCAGCTGATTAGGGGGTTACATTCATGGTTCGGTAAAGTGGGTAGCCGTCTGCCAGGATGGAGGGCATGGGCAGGTACACCACAACGTCCCTTCAATGCCGGGTAGCCTTACTGGTTCGATGTCTAGGTGTGGATTGCTACTTCCAACACCCCCCTTCAAGCCAGAGCTTGACTCGGGCCTCTTAGCCAGCCCAACAATCAATCTCAACCCCTGGTTCTAATACCATGTTGAAAATTGAACAAGCTGGGAATTGAACCCATGACCTGCTTCTGGCCAGCGGGATGCCCTAACACTGAAATAAATGCCCCCTTAGTACTGGGCACCCTTACTGGTCTGATGTCAACGTGTGGATTGCTACCACCAACACTCTGCCAGACAATTATTTTTAGAACCTGCTTCCACCCAACACTCTGCCAGACAATGATTTTTAGAACCTGCTTCCACAAACATACCCCAAGGATGGGGGCCGCAGCGTATAAAATGGACATCCTTAAGCTTAGATACAGGTCCAAAGGATAGCAATTCCATCAGATTCACAGAGCACTTGCAGTTGACCTCATCACTTTTTGATACAACATTCAGGCAGGGCAGACCACAGCGAGAATGGAAACCTGGTGAACAACTTAAAACCGGTGATATTGAAACAAGGCCCTATTGGCACCCTTGCCCGCAATTTAACCTCACCGTCTATAACAAACGAATAAACGGACATAATGCAAAAACGACACTGTGTGGACTCATACAATAAACGTAATACTCCCTGAACCCCCGACTACGGGGAGACCAACCCACAACCACTAGACAAAACCAAACCCTGCGACGGACCAAAAATCTAGTCGGAAAGCCTCCAAGAGAGAATACAATGACAGCGAAAGCACTCAAAAATATAACAGACTCCATCCTTTGCAGATATGGTTTAATGATTTTATTTTAGACAATTTCTTTATGTCAATCCACCCCCGACTACGGGGAGACCAACCCACAACCACTAGACAAAACCAAACCCTGCGACGGACCAAAAATCTAGTCGGAAAGCCTCCAAGAGAGAATACAATGACAGCGAAAGCACTCAAAAATATAACAGACTCCATCCTTTGCAGATATGGTTTAATGATTTTATTTTAGACAATTTCTTTATGTCAATCCGTTTGAAGAATTAAAGCATCGAACGAGGTTCGAGATCAAGACCTTGCAGTGAGCAGAAAATATGAAATAAAAGCTAAAGTGAAGTACCTTGGGTTTTGGATAGAGTGTTCCGCCAAGCAATCCTAGAAACCCTCTTCGGTGGTTTTAAGAAAACTGAACTGACTGAGTGCCTGCAAGTATTACTCAGCTAAACCCTAGGATACCTGTGAATATTTTCCCAGCCAGAGCCCGCAACTGTGTATGAAATCGGGCTCGATTTTCCACACCTCGATTATGTTATCATCGGACTGCAAAACCCTCGGATGATGCTGGAAACCATGTAGCAAACAGAAGGCGGGGTAAATTGAAGTCCGGGAGTAATGAAAATGAATGATATAGAAAGGATTGAGGTGCCACAGTCAGATAAAGTACATGGCGCTAATAGTAAGTTGCGGACCGCTTGTCGCCGTTCAAGCCGGTGTCCCTTTGATACTTTGCCGCAATATATTTTATTGGGGCTCGTTGTGGAAGTGGTTGTGCGGTATGCATCCATCCATAGTAATAAACGTTGTGTATAAGTTGGAATATATATAGTTGAATCTAAAATATTTTATTTTTAAATTTAAAAAAACTTTCAATGTAGTTAAATTTAAAAAAACTTTAGATTTAATGATATATTCTAATCTATATAGAGTGAAAGATATAGATCTCAATTTATATAGTATTTATTATTTTGGTGTGAGATGTATATTGTTTCTTGGTTGTGATGGTGTAATGTTATGTAAAAAGAATTAGATCCAACGATGTATATTTCAACTTATACAATTTTTATTACTTTGTTATAGGTGCTATGGAGTGCATATTGTTTGTCGATTGTATTGTAATAATGTTATGTGAATGATACAGTTTCAAATTTTGATGATATATAACATTTTTATATGTAGGATGGGAAGTGTTAGTGTCTCTTAATAAAATGTTTTGTTTAAATGAAGGTCATTTGGTGGAATATTTTATATTTTTATTATTTCGGAATGAGTGTTATTTGGTTTTTAAGTTGGACTGACTTTCAGAAGATGATAAGTTGGGATGTCATCAATAGCGACGTATTGCAACATTGTCATAATTGTATGATCATGATTAATGTGAAATGTCAATGTTATGAAATGTGGCAAGCATAAGATGACGAGCCCCTATCACTATCTACCATATGCTTGGTCGCTAACTTCCTCGTATTGTAGGGCAATGTTGTAATGGTGTTCGAGAATGTTTATTCTCGAATTTATTTTGTAAATATTTTTTTATTTTATTTTAGGATTGTGAAGTTTATGAACTCCATGTTTATTAGGCATCCATGTAATTTATAATTAATCAAAACATAGTCATGAGTATTTAGTGCCTATTGTTACGCATGTTAGAAAAGGCCATCTTTTACACCAATCTCTTCCATCCAGACCACCCCTCATTGTGTGCACTAGCCCGAGATTGCAATGTGTAGTGCCCCGTGAGATGCCCTTCTCCCAGTGACCCCCTAGATTGTTGATGGGTAGGGTCGAGGGGGCAGTGGTTTCACACCTATAAAACCTCTACATTATTTGGAGCACCATTTTGTTGTTGTGTTCATCAAGTTCCAACCTACACACCTCATTACCATGTACACTTCAACAATATGTGTTCATGTTTGGCATCTGCACACTAGTCATCGCAAGGCTTACACCTACATGCCAAGAGACAAACAACGACCGATAGTGACAACATTGGACTATGTTTAACAACCAAATGGCCATTCTCGTCACTACTTGTAATTCCTATGCATATCATTTATGATAAAGCATATCGCAACGCATATTTTCCTTTTCTCACTTTTGTAACATCCATGTTTTTAATCCCTAGTTTAGTGATGTATAATGTAAATATGATATATGATCGTGGTCCAAGCAATGTAATATGTAAACAATGTATATTGAAACAATAAAATAAAATGTAATGCATGTTGCAGATGGACACGGACAAAGTCATGGGAGGCGAAGTTTCCACAAGAGAGGAGCGGTCTAAAGGGTCTAAGGGGAAGTCATTCATGTATGTTAATTTCAAGCCCCTTCCTTTTATTATTATTTTATATAAACCTTCCATTTTCCTTTGGAGTGTAGCGAAGCCCCAATCATTGAATACATGTAAGAGGATTGGGTGAAAAGTCACTTCACATAGTTATTTAGAGCATGGAGTTGAGTACAATCAACATTGGAGAATGTAAGAGCCAACATGCTTGGGTAAAAGAGAAGTTTGAATTGCTACCGTAAGCAGTTTTTACATGCGGATTTTGGGAAAGCAAGAGGGTGCATAGTGTTGGAACTTGAAGAAATTCGTAGTGGTTTTTGTGGGCAACTTGTGGGCACTGTAAAATGCATGAAGAAGTAGGTTGTTAGGCCTGTCGAGTTAGTTTTGTTTTGCAAAAGTAAATGTGTTGTTGTTGAAAGTTTCTCACAGCAGTTGTAAGTCCCTGGAGTCCCCAATAGGAGAGATTTCTAGCCAAGATGTGCTAGAGCCCTAGAGGGAAGTGGGATAGCCTAAGGGACTGTGTAGCAGGGAAGGGGATCCCATTCCTTGGGTTTTGCAAGTTGAGGGGAGAGAGTTGGTGGATTGGGATGGTTGCAGGAAACTAGCTTCTTGTGAGTGGACAGTAGACACCCTTAAGAGACACCCTTTCTTGTTGATTCCTAACCCCAACTCAGGAGCGACTTACTATTGAGATTTGGAGTAGCAAGTCTATGGTTGGGTAGAACATTCATCCTCTGTAGCTAGTTGCACATTTGATTTTAAAAAAGAGTGTTTTATCTATGTTCAATGTTTTTATTGTTGTGCATGAAATATGTGCTTTTGGCTAATTACATGATGTTATGTGTATGTTTAATTAGTTGCATTCATGTTTATTGAAATTGTTGTTAGATGCATGGGTGTTTTATCCTCTTGCGTGAATTTTAATCAATGGTATCGGAAAAAGAAAATTTATTATTATTGGTTGGTAGTGGAGGTGATACAATTTGGTATTAGAACATATATCTATGTTCAACACTGAGCTTGCATGGGCTAGAGTCAACACGCTAAAGAAAATAATTGTAGGGGTGATATTCGAATATGCTTGCAGATTATTGTCGAAAATTTCCCCCAAGTGAAATTGGGAAAATTTTCTTGGGAAAAATTGTGGAAATTGAGATGAAGGATTAAAAATCCCCAATTTTAACATCTGATTGGGTAAATTCAGGCTTGAAATTGGATAAAACACGAATTGTTGAGCAATCATGGGAAATTGGGTAAAAATCCCCAATTTCTGAGCAAATTCATGAGGAATTCATGCTCAAAATTGTTGTTGGGCGGATTAATGGAAGTAAGTGGATGGAATAAGAACATAATTTATGTCCAAGAAGGTTAAATTGATAATTTAAAGTGCCAATTAATTAATTAAGATGACAAAGTTACAGAGAATCCATGGATGAATTTGGGGAAATTGAGTGAAATCCCTAAATTTTAGGGTGAACTATAAATTGAATGGTGCCAAAATCATTGAAAGTTCAGGTATGGGGAAATTTGGTTGAGCACGAGAATGTGGTTCATGGAAGCTCAAACTATAAGCTTCAGGGAGACTTGTTGTTAATTTTGGATATTAGGCACTAGCAAACTTTGAATAATTTAGAATTTTTTTGGAAAACAATTCCATACATAGTGGCGTGGAATCCACGTGGCAGTGGTGACATGGAATTCCATGGTGGACGGCCATGATGGAAGGATGACATACCATGGTGGTAAGGTTGAGGGATTGTATTTTGTGGTGTTGGTCTGGACAAGTGATGTAGATGCCATGATGGTGAGGGGGTGAGCTTCGAAATCATAGGTGGTATCAAAGGTTTGTAAAGTGGTTTTGAGAAGTTTAAAACCCTATGGTATGAATGTGGGGGTGACATGTAGTAGGGGTGGTTTGGTGGTATCATAGGTTGGTGTGATGTTAACCTCCCTACAACTGAACCTGTGATATTAAATGTGATTCGTTGATCTCCTTTGATCTTTGTTTTTCGATCTATGGATTAGGAAGTCACATGCGCTAGGGAAAAAGGGTGCGGTATGAGACCCACGGCCAATGAATGGGTTCCATGAGGAATTATGGCAGAGGAAGTGGGACCCTTGTCCCATCCACAATTATTAAGGGTGCCAAACAAGTATACAGGCACAGGTGGGGCTCAGAAAATAAAATAAATTAACATAAAACAATTAAAGAAGAGATAGAAATAAAGAAAAGATGGAAGAAAGGAGGAAGAAGAAGAGATAAGAGGGAAAAGAAATAAGAGAAAAAGAGAAAAGGTGATAAATAATGAGAAAGAGATAAAGAAGAGAAGAGAAGAGGGAAGGATCAATTATATTGTTTACAAATAAAAAATTATGGGGCCAAAAACTTGTTTTGGCCATAACAGGAGCAATTCAACTCAGAATTGGATGAAATTTAACGAATGTGTCCACAGTGGGGAGGGATAAAATAATTCTATTGAGGCTCATTGGCTATTTTTTCTTGAATCTTCTGAGAAACACAAAATAGTGACTTTTGAAGATCTGGGTCAAATTCAATAATTGGGGCCCAGAAAAACGTGTAAATTTTACAAAGAGTCCAAAAAGAAGGCATGAAGATACCTAGTTGGGATTATGCTAAAATTATAAAGCTTTTGGAGTGGAGATGCCAAAATAGGGAAAAATCCACTATTCTCTGGCACTTTTGGGGGATTCTTGAAATATTCAAGGGAGGAAAAGGGACCCCAGATCTCCAATCCAGAAAATTTCATTTAGTCAACATTTTATCTACTCATATTTCTGGATAACTTTGCATTGAGGGATTTTTTTCCAATTTTGCTCCATTTGGGAGATAGCTAGTTTTGGATAAATATTCCTAGTCTGGAGACATGTAAGTGAAAAATCATCAATTCCATATTTATACAAAATTTGATGGGAGCATCCATTTACAAATATGAAGGTTTTTTTGTGATCACAATCATAAATTCTATTTGCACCAGATATTGATTTTTTCTTGGTTCTTTCCATATTGTCTTCTATAAGGGGCAGAAGTTGGCCTCTGATATTTATTGTATCTATCAAACAAGTACAAAAAGGGTGAAATTGTTGATTTTGGAAAGCCATAACTTTCAACCTAGAAATCATATGGAGACATAAGTATAGCCATTAAAAACTAATTCAAAAGAGAACATAATTGAAAACTCATAATGTTGATTATGTAATAGAGTCCTTTAGAAAATCAAGGGAAATAAATACTTGTAGCATATTTAGTGATATTTTTACAATATGCATAAATCTAACTATAATTGTTGTATGCACATTTTTGCAGAATTAAAGGTACACGGAGAATAAAATTGGTTACTATATGAGGATTGTTATCCCTAAATCCTAGGGATAACTAAGTAGATGATGTCTTGAGGCTATTAGGTTGCATACATGGAGTACTGAGAGACAAGTAGACCAACAATGTCCACTTGCACAAATAGAGGCCCGCTTCACCACCACAACTCCAGGTTCATCACGACGGTATCCACCACATCAGCTAGTTTCCAGAAGACATTGGGTTTTTCTCCATGAGGTACAAGTCGAGTATTATGGTGAGTGTCATTTCAATATTTGAGGCATTTGAGTTTGTTGCATTTTAAACTACTTTTGATTATGTAATGTATGCTTGGACATTATGGTGTTTTACTTTGGTGGTTGACATTGCAACCTAGTAAGTGGGTCACCCTTGGGGATAGGTTTGCTACTGGGAGGTCCTCTTGACGAGTCATCGTG
>CBVK0102850085.1:0-23430 GCA_900067695.1 Picea abies
GATAAAATTATTTTACCTTAAAAATCGCCAAAATTTTATAAAAACTATATGAAATACTTAGAAATTTGAATATTTTTACAAAAATATCGCCAAACATTTATAGTTGACATATGAAGGATTAGTACGATTCGCCAAGGTTTCTACATTTTAAAATAAATTTCCATTCTTAAAATCATCCCTAAACATAACGTCTAACCGCAACAAGCAAACTTGATGTTCCCTTTAACTTCGAGCTTGATTCTAGTGTTTTGTCTTAGCTTTTCCCATGTTGAATAGTAGCAATAGGATTTGCAAATATTGGGGGTGGCATTAAATCATAATCTAACTCTTTAACCCTTTCTTTGAGCATAACATTTTCATCTTCCATTTCATCCACCGACATTTCTAGAGCATCACATGTAGCTCTATGAATCTTTCCAATTCTTGATGGTAAAACTCCGCTTAAATTAAATTTTGAATGTGTTTTTCCTTGAACCTTTTTCCCTTTTGAATTTACTCTTTCAAGTACTAATTTCTTAGAGTCTTTATCAAATAAATCATTGTGAAGAGTTAAGTATTCTTCTTCATAGAAGATTGGTTCTTGTGTCGCCAGCTCCATTGCAATTTCTTTATTCTCCTTAGTCCTTTGTTCTTCGTCTGGAAACTATATGTCTTCAATATTCACGTCTAGCTCCATGTCCTCAAGGGCATCATCATCATCAAGTATTAGATCACCTACTTCCTGTTGATTTCACTGTATTTTTCTTTTATTATTTATTGTGAGCTTATGTGGTCTTTCAAGATTCTTTTTGGGAGGATCATGGTCGTCTCCATCACTAGAATTTCCAGTTAAATATTTATTTTGTTCTTGAGTTAAAATTTGAGGGTTATGCTTGGGTGTGTCGCTTATTTGAGAAGTATTTTGAGACCATGTGCTTCTCTCATTAACAACCCTTATGTGGTGTCTATGTGTTTCATTAGTGCTGACAAAAATTTCAAGATCTCCCACTGGAATTGCTTCAGAGTTATTGTCATCATCTTCTTCTTCTCCAAACAAATAAGTATTTTCATATGATATACTGAAACCAACATAAGTCATGTGATTCATGAAACATTGATAAGGGTTGAACCCTTTTATTTGATTTGCAAACTTTAAATTGCACTGGTCAAACTGGATTGCATATTCATCAATTTTTGAAGCTTTTTTTAAAGTAATTTCACCAATTCTCCATGGAAAGGAAATGAATTGTTTTTATTTCTCTCATAAAAGAAATGTGCCCAAAACTTGTGTTATCTGCAAACTTCTATTACAAATATTTTGTCTGGAACATAAAATGGAAGATAAATTGGGGCTTCACGAGCGCAGTAAACTCTAATGACATTGTAATTTTCCATTGCCTCGAAACTTCCCCTTTTATCTAAAAAGGTTGTTGCATCCAATGATAGTCTTGAAGTACCATTTCCAAACATGAGTTTCTTGAAAGAAGAAACAAATGAATCATAAACTTCATAAAAATGGTACATTGTCTTTTGCTTCCACAGAGCATGGTACCATGTGTGAATTGGGTATATCTTACAGTTGACCAGCTTTTCTAGATGCACTCCTTTGAATACACGACAATATGTGGTGGAAAATATTAAATATGAAAACATGAAGAACTTTTTATTCTTCCTAAAGTTTGATAACTAGAATGATATTTCAAAAGAGATAATTTTTGACTAGTCACAAATCACTTTTTCTTGGATAGAAAAAAATAAATATAAAGAGTTAGATGAGGAACCATAGCAGTTGATTCTTTTCCAACCCTAGATAGAAGCCATGTCATTTCTTGATATGGTTTTCTTAATTGGTTGGCATGTATGATTGATAAATCCTCTGGCATTGTTGTTGGGTATTCTGGATATTGCGATAACAGGTCCCTACAACCGTTTCTAATCTTCGGGAATTCTTTAGCTTCATAAACTTTGAATGGAATTATCGGATCTGGTAACTTCAACATATTTTTGAAAGTCGATGGTGCCAAAGAAATTGGGGATTGTCTTTAAAATTAAATGATTCTTTGATTCTTTTTGTATTTATCTATACACCATGAAATGAGCTCTATAGCATCAAAAACTCTTGGAACACAACCTACCTTAGCAATACCTGATATCCAAATGTATTAACGTTTATTTCTTGAGGCATCAATGTAGAATAATACTTGTAAGCTCTTGACCGGTGATATTTTGGATCTTCTCGCATGAATTTATTCAGAGTATCTCCACAAAATTTATCTTTCCTTCTCGACATCATGCTTAAAGAGTTCGAAAGTTATGTACAGTCTTTTTGAACGTTAATACCAAAGAAAAAAAATTTACATAATAAAGCTCGAAGCTCTTTTTTCGAAAGAATGATTAAGGAGAAATTAATTTGAATTTATTGAGGATGGTCTTAAGAAAATCACCACTAATAACAGCCCTTTGATATGTAACCACTTGTTACTTTCCGTAATATTTATCATTTAATGTTACTTGGGGAATGTGACAAGAAGAATGAGTATTATGGAATAAGACCAAACCCCAGAAACTTCTATTAGAATTTCATAAACTGACCAAGTACCAAAAAGTAGATGAATGGATGAAAAGGAAAGGTTCCAAAAGACTTATGACACGATCTCCACTTCCACGCTAAAAGTTAAAATGGATAAGTATTGGATTATTCTCAAAAATGACTAAGTATCGTGAAGCGGACGGACAAAGTTTTGGACATGAGAAGAACGAGTAATCAACCCAGGGTGAAAAAAAGAAAAAAAATGTAAGTATAGTATAAAATGAGGGCGGAGAAAGATTGAAGTGCGTTCTGGTGATGATGGAAATTAGACTTGTAAGACAATATGCACGAACCCACAAAATACTTCAATAATACTCTAAGTATTGGTGGACTTTGATTATGGCGAAACACAATGGTGCACTTTGGGGATGGTAGAAGTTATAATAAGACTCATGAACCCACCATAAAATTGAAAATTTTTCTAAGTGTAGGAACAAGATATGCAAGAGAGAGATTCATGACTCGAAATATTTTATGATCAATAGTAGTGCACGGAGGCATGGACTTGACTTTTAGTATGATCACAGTAGTGAGTCATGAGGAGTTCAACACTTAGGAAAAATTTTGAAGTGAAGTAGTCAACAGTCAATTGTAGTAGGTAGCGACAACAATAGCAAAACCAAACATAAGTATGGCAGCAACATCACAATGAGATAGTGCAGCAGAGTTGGGTGACTTTCATCCTTGGAGTTGGGTGAAGTGATTCTATTGACTCAGGAAATATATCGTGCGGAGTTGGTCATAGTACAATTTGGTTGATTTGTGGAAAATTTGGGGCTTCTAGTTGGCACGAAACTTGGGGTTTCCAACAGACTTAGTTGTGATGGGGACATGAGTTCGGGCAGAGACATTGAGATCGCCAACTTTGTGAATGTTGTTGGGGATGAAAATGACTTGAGGTGGGTTAATATGTAAGGTCTTCGGCTAGAAGGGTGCAAAGACCCTCGCCCAAGTTCTCAAGGAGACGAAACTTGGGGTTCCTCCAACACTCAAGAGTCACACTAGTTGGGCAAGTGGGCACCTTGGCATGCGAACACACCAAGGGGATTTCCCATGCATGAGGTGAAGCATGGGGTGGAAGAAACCAAGAGAAGGGTCACACCAAATATGTTGGGGCGTGTCGGTATGAGGAGCACACCAAGGTTGGGGCGTGCCCGTCCCAAGGGACGCATTGGTTGATGAGATCACAGGTTCTTTTGCATGCACCAAGTCCATGAAGGGACGTGATGGTTCGTTTGGGCACATTGTTCCGCAAAGGGATGTGACACACCCAAAGGAAGTGATGGTTCGTGATGGTGACCTTTAGAGTCCATATAAGAGAACAAGGCCACACAACCAAGGAAGGGAGATTTGCACAACAAGGAGAGAAATATCAACTCTGTGATTATGAGGCAGACTTGAATGAAGAGGGGCAAGCTCCCTCAAGGATCCAAGTCACTCCACATGGGAGGACTTGTGTTTCCTTGAGGTGATTCTATGGACAGAGTTGGGGTGACCTTCTTTTGGGCTAATTTCAGGGAAGTCTTGTCCCAGGTCTGGGTGAGGTAGCTATGAGACAAAACTGCAAGTCTGTGTGAAGTCTTGTGACAAAAAAGAGACAGTGAGTATATGGTGGTCACATGTCTGGGGTGCACCGCAGGTGTTGCGAAATTTGTTACGACAGACAAGTCTTGGTGTGACAAATCTATGTATGAGTGTCTTGGTGAGGTGAGGTGAGTTGTGTGACTTTTCCCAAGTTGTAAACTGAGTTTTTCATGCTCATATTTCAATTGTTTTGTAATTGTATGACTTATTTGGGTGTTAGGCACGATTGTTTTCACCCACACTATATCTGTGTGTTTCTTATTTGTTTCACAAGTGTTCTCTTCATTTCATGGATGTATGCTTAAATGACTAAGTGTTAATATTGTTAACAAATTGTCTAAGTATACAAGAGAGTTACAATAGAGTAGGAGTATGACTCGCCTATAGCCTAGAATGGAGTATGGGTATGCTCTAGGTGAAGAGGTGTAGTCTTGATGAAGCATCCTTGGTGTTTCCAAGAAGCCAAGTGAGAAATGGTGCAGTGTTGCACACCCTCAAGAGGTGCACGATCACAATATTCATGCAGGCACACTATGGGGATGTGACACATTACCTAATGACTAGTTTTCAAACTTGATTCATAATTATAGGTGGTGGCCCCACATTGAGATCTATTCACTATGCCTTGGGATCATTGTACCATGCATCAAGATTCATGATATTGCATGGGGATCCATGTACTTGTATTGGGATCCATGTAGTACATGTATTCATCCATATATACCTACATTGGTATCCATGCCACTTTCTTGGGATCCATGACACTACATTGGGATATGTGTCAATGCCTGGGGATCTGAGACAGTGCATTAACATCATCATAGAGGTATCCACATCAAAATTTGTACACTTTTCAGCATATCGAGCATACATGAGGTATTTATGGTGGTGGTTACTCGTTATTTCTAGCAAACATATGGGGTGCACCCCTTTTAGACCCCTTTTTCACACGTGGGAGTGGTTTCTATCCTTTTGGAGATGCTATTACTTGGTACATGTGTGAACACTCCTTTGGGGTGCATTTTCTCTCTCTTAACTCACACATGTGATTCTTATACAACCTTCTAAAAGGGCACACTTCATATATTCTTTTTTATCCACACATGTGGTGGTTCCAATGCCTTCTAGAAGGGCACACCTCATTATTCATTTGTTTCTCACATCTATGTATGATTTATTCCATGATTTTTGGGTTTAGTTAGGGGGTGCCCTTGTTCTTAGGCCTCCTTTTGACTCAACAGTTTTGGAGAGATTGTTGACACACTTTGAGGAGGGCGCACTTATTCTCATGCTCTCATGGACCACATGTGTATCATTTTGTTATCATTTGCACATATTGAGGAGGGTTCCCTTACATTTGAGGATTTTTGTAATCATTTATGGTATTCTCCCATGATTTTCACTTGGGAACATGGTATTAGACTCATGGTTTTATTGTAGTTTACCATTGTATCTCATGTATGGTTTTAGGGAGCACCTTATCTATATAAGGATGATACCTCCCTCATTTCTCATGGTTGTAAATAAGCTAGGAAGACATATTTTCTTAATTTTGGTGTGAGATCTTTCTATCTTTTTTAGTAAATGTTCTAGAGTGATTATTGAAGGGTTTGATATTGCAAGTCTTCACTAAGGAAGGAGTTATTATAAAGAAAGCAATGAAAGTGAGGTATGATTGTAATCTATTTCATTTATTTGTGAATTTTTAGGCTTAGATCTATTGTATTGGGGGTGAATAACTTCGGGTTTTACTTTCTTACGCTAGGTTTATGTTTAAAATTTTAAGTTTTGATACTTAGGTTAAGTTCTTTTGGATTAGTCTCCATGTGATTCTTACATAGTTCAGATTTATTAGCTTTGATGCTCACCAAGCAATCTTCCAAAATGTTTGGGGACTTCAGACACCAAATACAAGAGGACAAATATCGAAGATGTAACATAGACCCCATATCCCAATGATAAGCACTAGGTTTCACTTTCTTTTTCTAGCCATCTCATTTATCCTTTCCCTTTAATTTTTTTGTTTATAAGCAATGGTTTTTACATTCATATTTTTTCAAATCTAGGTTGCATCTTCCCAATTTGTTTTAGCTAACACTTTTATTTTCCCTATCAACTTGAAATGTATTGCAAGTCATCCAATTGAATCATCCTAAGTTATCATGATTCTATCTACTTTTTTGGGGTGTATCTAACATTTGTCTTGCTTCATTTCACATAGATTTGGTACCCACGCCTTAAACACATTCTAAATAACTCGCATATCTAATGGTTTGATTCAAAACTTTGGTATATCTAAAGCCATACATGATTAATTAAACTAGAAATATTCAATTTACCTAACGATATATATTTTATTTTCATGGCCTTTTAATGCTAGAAAACACACCCATTAATTCATGGCATAAGGTTTGTAAGCTTTCTCTCATTCATAGCTTGGTGAAGAATCCAACGACTTGGTTTAAATTTGAATATCTATTCAACATTTGGCATTTTTCATGGTTATAATGCTCTAATCCAATGAATCGATTCCTTCATTAGTGGAACGACTTGGCCATTTAGCAAAATGGTTGAATCATTTTCATCCTTTTATGGTTTAAAATCTATGTTTTGAAGGTTTCAATACTTGGTTATGTTCCTTTGATGCTAATGTGTATATCATTGATCCTATATTGTGTTAGGGTCCTAAACTCCCTAACCCCTCAAGTAGATAGCATAATATGTTTTTCTATGTAATAAAGGCCAACAATAGTAAATAAGGATTATGAAATAATGTGAACACGTCCAATGTAAAAAGACTTAATAGAAGGTTTTGCTTCTAGAAAAGAATGTTCTCTAGAAGATAGAAATAGTATAAATAGGAGTAGAAAAATTGGAATTTTTTTGTCTTGAGAAGTATTTTTTCCTTGAGCTCTGCTCTATTAGACGTTTTCCCCTCGAAGAGGCAAGTGAACTTGGCTACCGAGATAATAAAGGTATCATTTTTGGAATCATTTATGTCATTATGCTCTCACTTTTGCTCTTTATGTTAACAATTTTTATAACAAACTTATGTATGCTATGCATATTAACATCTGGTACCTTATGAGTGGTATCAGAGCATTTTCCTCTGCATATTTTTAGACAAAAACATTTCAAGCTAGAGACGTGTATTGTCGATGTCTTTAAAACATAGTGATATGTTGTTCAGTGGGTAAAATTGTGGTTGGGGAAGCATACATGCAGGAAATATAGATGGTTTCACATGGTTGCTTGAAAATTTGTTTCACTTGATTGGAATCATCTATAACCCTTGTTGGTAGCACTTCGAGTAGTACCACATTAGACAACACTTATACATATACATTCACTCCCATGTACCCTCGAGTATATAGAGAGTCCCATAGCTCTCATGAAACCAAATGTAGATCACCCACTCGACCGCCTAAATTCTATAGTGGCACAAAGAACAACACTCCGGAAGAATACTCTAATGTACTTGGGTAATCGAGTAGTACAACTAAGGATACAGTCAAGCCTTCTTAGTTAGAGCCCTAAGATATTGGATCGAGTGCTAATGTTGGACCTCGTCGATATATTAGAGAGTTATAGTATAGGGAAAACCATTATCTGTACAAACCCTCAAAACCCTAACCCTCATTGTCGAACCAGAATATAACAGAAATGGAGTGGAAATTTTCTAGTGGAACCTTACTTTCTGCACCCAGGTTGCAAAATTACTACACATTTTTAACTATTAAAAATTTGGGCATTTTGTCACTTCGGTATTATTCAAATAAGAGTATAACTTTGTAGGATATTTAAAAAAAGAGTTTAGTGGTCCCCTTAGCACCCTTATTTGGGACCTATCCCACTAGATTCATTTCTTTGCGTTGATCATAGTGGTACCCCTCACTTATAAGCCTTTTTTTCTCTGTGGACCCACCAACCCTCCCCAACACCCTTATTTAGGATTTGTTCCATTGGATTCTTCTCTTCTCCCTGATCATCGTGGTACACCTCATTCCGAAACCCTCTCTGTGTGGACCCACCATCCCCAGCCTTCCATGCTTATATCCCAAATGGCCCACACCAGCAACCAAGACTTTGACAGCCACATCCTTGCCTTGGACACCACCCATAACCAGACCAAGAATGACATCAAGGGACTCACTTCTAATATTTTTCCCCTCAATTCCAAATTTGAAACCCTCTCTCAAGAGGTCAAAAACTTGACAGCCCTCTCTGAAAATGTGAAACACTTGAAAGCGGTGATGAGTCAATTCTAGGGCCTTACCTCCTCTAAACAACCTTTACACCATGAGGGAATCGACTCCTTCCATTCCATGGAATTTCATTCTAACCCCTCATCATGAATTACATGTTCCCAAAGTTGTGGTGAATAAATTTGATGGGTCAGACCCCACAATTTGGGTCACTCAAATGGAATATTATTTCTCCTTACATGGAATTACATCAGTGTCCTTTATTTAGATCTTGAATGTTGGCAACGGTGGAAATGGCTTTCACACATAGGTTATCTTTCTTGGATCTAGTTTGTTGCAAGCCTTTATGAATGCTTTGACACCAACACACATCATTTGGGTTGTTTGACCAAGATGAAACAGTCTGGTACGATGGAATAATATATCGTTTATTTTGAGCAATTGGCTTTCCAAATTGAAGGCCTATCATACACCTTTTTTCCATGAATGTTTTCTTAATGGCCTTAAGGATGACATCTGAGCTTGTGTCCTAATGGCTCGCCCCCAGTCTGGCTTGCCACTACTCACTGCACCAAGGAAGCACAACAGGTTGTCTCTTCCCAACCTAAATAAATATATTAGTATATATTTATTCACGGGATTTTGTATATAAGGTTGATATTTTCCTTGGGTGGTTGTAGACCACTTGTTATAGGTAAAAAAGGTACATGGTTATTCTCTAATTTGAATTAAAATTTCATAATTGTGTATATATATATACAATTTTTTTGGCTTATCATGTTGTGAAATTGATTAAATGTTAGTGTATAGATTATATGCACGGTAGTTTCAAAAATATTAATTTATTTTAACGATGATTGATATATTGGATGTAAAATGATTAAAATATATGAAAAATAAAAATTAATTAATTGTAATAAGTTTCATTAATAATAAAATAATAATAATTAATAACTAATCATTCTTAGAATAATAATTAATAAACACACACTCTTATTATTAATTAATAAATAATTATAATTATAATTAATTATTAATTAAATTATTATTATTATTAATTATTAATTATTAATTAAATAATTATTATTATTAATTATATGCACTTCATTTTTTTTCCTAAGAAAAAAATATTTTAAATTCATATGTGGTGAATATACATGTTCCTTTTGTTCATTCGACTGAGACCAAAACATCAAATCCAGATACAAAAAATGTTGTCCCTATTGTGTCTAAAGACTGTTTCCAAACCAATATAGTGTTTGGCCTCCCAGGGGAGGCGATCAGTCCTTCATGTCATACAATTTAACTACTATAAACAAAATTGTATGTTCCAGCACTATATACAGTTCATGTATATAGACTTTGTGTCTTGGCATAGTCGGACCTCCATGGCCTCCGACTTCACACTATCATGGAATCCATAGTTGTTAAATTTCTATGGGTTCAGCTCCAGTGCCTCCTTCGGTAATTCATTTGCTTTTGTATTTAATTATCTTAATATATGGTGGAAAGATAACCAGTGAAAGGATAGAAAACCTTGCTTTATCTCTCTCATGATAGTCTCTAGCCTTATATTATGTATAGAGACCATGTTCATTTCCCAGTCAATAACTAGTTTGGAGTCCCCAAAAACTTGGAGCTTTTGAATATCCTTTTCCTTGGCAATTTCCAGTAGAGCACAAAGGTCGATGAACTCTTCCCTTTCGTTGGAACCAAGGCCCAGAGCATAGGGAATGTGGATGTAATGATTGTGGGTAAAATGTAGTACCACACCCACGCCACTTCTGGGAGGGTGTCCTTGGCTAGTACCATCGAAATATCCCCAATGATTCTCATAATCAATGGGAGGCGCGATGGGGTTCCTAGGATTCTTGTGCATTGGGTCTTCCTTGAAAATAGAGGCCTAAGATAAATTTATAGTTGTCGTGACCGAAGGGGGAAATTCTTTGTCCTTGAAAATAGCCTAGTTCCTGGCCCACCAAATGTTTGATATCAGAATGTTGGGTAGTACCGCATACAATTTTATAGTCGGTCTTGTATCCAGGTCTTAAAACACTCATCCAGTGTCGAGCCATTCCAATCGGATATTGCATGTAATATTTCCTTGATTTATATTGTCACCTGACCTACATATGCACAACTGATGAAAATGTGAGATATAGATTCTGAATAAATGTTTCACAGTGGGAATCTACCAGGTCTAATCCAACCTCTCTTTAGAAAATTGTCCCAGGTCAATAATTTATTTTTTAGGACAAATCACATGATAATTTTGCATCGGGTAGGGGCTTTGAATTTCCATAAGGGCTTCCACCACCATTTATTTTCCTCCCCCGGGTTTCGGGCTTCTTGCCAAACCTTATAGCCAACTTTGGCGTTGAAAGAGTTGTTAGTTAGGTTTAAGGTCCAGCACAAGGTGTCTTCTGATTCTGCATCAAGTGTCACGAACTTTTCACAGAGTAATCCAATGTACGAGTCCCACTCTTGTGCAAGGTCATAAGGTAAATCTAGGCCAACTGATGATTTCCATCCAGCACGACCTCTTGATTGTGGGTGGCCACTACAATCATCTGAAAGGGATAAAATTCCACAAACCCTAAGGGCATATAAGAGTGGGCTAGACAGGATATAGTGATTTATGGAACCCTAGCCATGGGTCTTCTCCTAAACGTATATGTCTACCATTTCCGACCCTCCAAGCCGTCCAGGTCCCAACTAGTGGGAAATTTGTCCCGTTCGCCAACAAAGCGATATTCATTGCGCGTTGAAAAGTAGCACATTCATTCATCAATCCAAACAGCATTTTATCGTACATAAATGTACCCCAAGGAGTAGTAAAAGTTGTTTTTTCTTTATCGTGATCGACAGCAATTTGATTGTAACCTAAAAATCTGTCAATCATTAACATCCTATTAGCTCCTACTACTTTTTCTAGAACATGGTCCATTTTAGGTAGGGGATAATTATCTTTGAGAGAGGATTTATTAAGATTTCTGAAATCGACACACAATCTAATTTCCCCGTTTTTCTTCCTAACCGGGACTAGATTGGCTACCCAATAAGAATATCTCAGTGGTACAACTATCTTAGCATCAAGGAGTTTTTTAACTTCTCGTTTAATAACAGGTAGTAAAATGGGGTTGATTTGTCGGAGTTTTTGTTTAAAAGGTTTGAAACCAGGCTTCAGGGGTATCTTATGTTCGATCACAGAAGTGTCATATGTTTTCAGTTCTTCATACGACCATGCGAAAACGTCTTTGTATTTTCTTAACAACTCCGTGTATTTATTTTTATTTTCTGTAGATAGATATTTGGATAGTTTTACCATCCGGGGGTTTTCTTTAGTTCCTATGTTACAATCTTCAACCTCCTCTGGTTGGGGTTGTAGGGTGGTTTTTGAAGGGATATCATCTTGATTGAATAGTCTTTCCAAGGGAATTAGACCCTTGGGAATCTGGTTGTTCTTGAGAACGAGCATTCGGTGATTCATAATTTTATCGTGAAACTCTTTAGAATCCCCCCCTCCTGCATGATCCAAATGGGATCATTTTGATTTTCTTGATCAATGTGCATTTCTGCAAATTCATCTAATGATTCTAGAAACTTTCGAAGATGCTCATCGTCCTCAAAGACCTGCCAATGTTGTATTTTATTCGGCATCGAAGTTCGATGTCTCATTTGTATGTGATACTTTAATTTAAAAGCAGTTGGGGGTGTGAAAGTTGATGTTGCTTTGGCTAAAGCATCAGCCTGTTGATTTTCAGACCTTAGGACGAAATGAACATTCACAGAGGAGAAAAAGTTCTCGATTAAATCCCAGACACAATTCCTATAGGACCGCAATCTAGGATTCTTGGCCTAGTACTGTCGATTCACCTGTTTTATGATTAACTCAGCGTCACCAAACACTTCGAGTTTCTTTATTTTCATCCTCCTAACAGCTTCTAATCCTAGCACTAAAGCTTCATACTCACATACATTGTTTGTACAATCCACATTCCACTGAAGCCTATATGAAAAGGGGATTACGAATTGATCATCGGGAGCCACAAGGAGTGCTCCTGCTCTGGCTCCAAGGAAAGACGAGGCATCGTCAAAATACATTTTCCATACACCAGTGTCATATACATTTTTTTTTATTTCTTCTTTTTCAGTTCTTTCTTCTATACAATTTTCATCTATATATACTTCAAAATCGTCATCAATAGATAATATACAATTTCCTAAGTCTTGGTCAGCAATATAAACGGGATGATTATTTGGGTTGTGTGGATCACCTACCATAAATGCCAACCTAGTCTCTTTGTAAAGACACGTGTATTGTCCTCCGAAAACTAGAATTGTAGCGTATGTCATGTCCAGCTGGAGAGATCCTCCAAGCTTGGCACCCCATGACCTAGATAATAGCATACCATACTTTGGAGGGATGTCAGTGACTACTACATCCATAAGAATGCTTTTAGCAGGTATTTGAGCCAAACCTACCACTAGGTCTTTAATCATACATATGCATTTGAATTTCCTTGAATCAAAAGAATATAAGTCACCATAGGGCCTTGTGATTTCAAGACCAAGTTTTTCCATAATTGCCTTTGGCATCACATTGTGGGAAGCTTCGGAATCTGGCATACAGTTATGGAGAAGGTGGTCAAACAAGGTTAACGTGATATAAAAGGGGGCCACAGTGTCTCTCGCACCTTCGAAGTGTGGACCAAAGACTATGTTTGGCTTGTCATCTTCTAAGTTGATGACATCATCCTGGCTTTCGTCTTCGGAAAAGTTAATCATCTTGGCGATTTGTTTTCTGTATATGGGATTTTTAGCTAATTCAACAAGGGGAATAGGAATTTTGATTTTATTTATTTCGTTTTCCAAATTAAAATTTCCTAGGGCCTTGTCATTTTCTATATTTGGGGCCTCCATTCCTTTCTTTTTAGCTTTTCTTTGTGATGTGGACCTGTTTTCATTCACAGAAGCCTGTGTCTTCACAGGGAGTGTTTCTACTGGCTCTGACTGGACAGGTTGCGTATCAACTGAGTGTTTTTTCGTAGGTTGTTTATCAGCAACTTTTGGAGTCACCTCATCGGTTTCACCTCTTGGTAAGATCTTTTTTGTTGAAATAGTTGGGAGACTTTTGTTCCTTGGTATTAAATTATATTTTTCCTATAGTTTGGCTATGATATCATCTGTGATATCTTGATAGGTGAAATCTTCAGACATATTGTTGCTAACATTATCTTCCGATGTAATTTCTTTATTTAAAGATTTTTCGTAATCTTGTCTCGATAAATAAGGTGATTTATTTTCTTCGCCAAGATTATTAATATCTTCATTGATCTCTTCAAAATTTCCTAGATCTTCCTCTCCAATGAAGTTTTCACTTTTGAAGGGGGTTGAAATTTTTTGGTCTTCATTTTTAATTATTTTTTGTGGGACCTGAGGATCAGGATTTCTTCTAAAATATTTTCTGGGGAAGTTATCTCTTTTCGATTTCTCCAGTTCCATTTTTGAGATCTTGTTTGAAAGTTCTCTAATTACCCTTGCCATCTCATCTATTCTATCTCCCGAGGATTTCCCCGATCCTGAAGGTCCACCTTGTTCTTTGAATTTCCTATTTTCTTTGTTTCCAGTTTCTATTTTTGCTTTTAATTTCCTTGATGCCATCATATTTGATTCAGTCTCAAGTGCATCATCCTACATTTTCGTGAGATCTGTTGATCTCCTTTCTCTCAATAATAAGGCGAAGTCGGGATCAAAAGCGCCAGCAAAAGTCACCTTTGTTTTCGGTTGTGAAGGTTTAACCTCAACCAAGATTTTATTATACAACTTGTTGAACCTTTGAGTGAATTCTAGAACTGATTCGGAGTTTTTCTTTCTAAGGGCTCCGAATTCAGTCAAGTAGTAGAGGTGTTCCTTCCTCTCTCCCCATTGTCTAATAAAAGCACTTTCAAGTTCTTCATAAGATATTAAAGATCCAGCTGCTAAGGATCGGAACCAGGTCCTCACTTGTCCTTTGAAAGTCTGAATGAGGAGTCTAGAATAGACATCTTCGTGTTCTATTCTAAGGATGTCATCAAATTGGTCGAAAAATTTTATATGTTCTTGGGCAGTCAAATCCCCTTCCCCTGTAAATTTCGGAAGACTTTTAATATAATTTTCGGGGAGATCATGTAAAGGAATGGGAAGGACAAGGGGAGCATATCTAGCAGCTACTTTAGCCAAGATTCCAAGAAGCGGTACTTGACCACCTGTTGGTCCTCCAGGGGCACCACCTCCAGCTCCAGCACCTCCTTGTGCAGCCATGGTTAGATTTGAAGCTGAAGCTCGGAATGTGTGAGGAGAAGATTCTCGGAAATCTCGGGAGGAAACCTCAGGAAAAGAGAACGTATCGTATGAGAGGGGAAGCGAAATAGATCTTTCAAGAGTTTTCGAAATGTTTAACTGCGTAAAGTCAGGCTGAAAAATAGTATGTATGAGTAAAAAGACTTGTCTAAGTGATTTTCATGATTTTAAAATCTTTTCCAGATCGGAGACTAGCGAGGTCTACTTGTTGTCCGGGTTTTTTCTGGTGTTCTTTTGGATAATAGCCAATTTAGTTATCGTGCTGTCACCAAGTGAAAAATACTAGTAGCCTTAGAAGATTTTCTATCCTTGTTCACTATCAAAGACAAAAATTGTCAATGTCGTTCTTCCCAGGGAAAAGATTTGTTTCTTCGTTCCCCGGCAACGGCGCCAAAAAGATGTTGTTCCTGAGTTTATACTTTAAGGCTGTAAAGTATACCATCAAGGCATCCGTAAAGTTAAAAAGGAATAACTTAAAAATAAGAATTGAAGAGGAAGGGTGAAGCAGAATCAGTGTCTCAACTGTCTCTGTCTAGCTTCTCGTTGTTCTTGGATGCTAATATCTCTCTCAATAGCAGCCCATGAATGTTCTAATTCGTCCCGATTAGTTGTTGTTTGTAGGATGGTATTAAATAGGTTCAGAGCGATACTAGTTTGATCTTGAAGGCCAGGTTCAATGTTGGGTTGTCTGCTATTTGGGACAGTCATGGAGAATAAGATTTTATTTAATTGTGAAAGAATTTAATCAAATGTCACTTCAAACTTTTAAGAGATGAGAATAGGAAAAACAATTTTGAAATTCAAAACACTAACATAAATACATTTGAGGTCGTTTCCTGGATTTGCAACAATTTGAGAATTATAAAATAACAAAGAAGTACTACTGAAAAATATGAGGCTTTAATCAAGTCTCATATTTTTAACAGGTAATAAAGAAGGAAAACGAGATTTCTAATGAAAAGTTAAGTATTAAGGTTCAAATGATTCACAGGTCTTAAAATCACTGATAGCAATTTCAAAGGAAAAGTTGTAAATAATTTGATATCCAAATCAATATGAACTATAAAAGATGTTTACAGATAACTTCAAATTGATTATTCATTAGAAAAACATTGAATGAAAAACATAATAAAGTATAGTAAACAGGGTTGAAGAACACATAGCTACAAATTGGCAGGATTCAGAATCTCGTTTGTATCATATAATATGATGGATTGGAAAACTGTTAATACAATCGGCTCTCTCCCAAAAATCAAAAGCCTTTTCTCAGTATTTTGAAAATATATTTATACATCTTCATCAAATATTTTCTCGTTGGTGATTAACTAACTTCCTAAGATTACGGTTACATATATGAATAAAGTCAACCTTTTACATTTCTTTTCTAATTTATAATGATGAAAATATTCAAAAAAAAAATGCTTTTACGTTTGTGTTGATGAACTTCCTTTCTCTGCCTCAAGACAGTGAACACACTTTCCCAAAAAAATTACAAAAACTCTGGGAGTGTCTGGTATCTCTTTTGCTTTAAACATGAAGAATCTTTTTTGTAATTCAGGCAAACGATCTTCTATCATCTTTCCTGTGAACTTAATAGTTTGCAACTTTAGGTTCGGTGTCACCATCCATTTGTCGATTTCTGTGATATTGATTAATTTAATTTTTGAGATCTCTATCTTCATTTCCTCCAGCTCTTCTTTGAACCTTAGCTGGTGCTTGGCAATGTTAATCTCACCTAATAATCCGGGACAGTCATTTTTTCCAATATTCAATGAAGTCCTTTCTAAGAGATCAAAAATTCCCTGGCAATCATCATTGACATCTCTGGTTATTCTTTTATATTCGGCCAGGTCTGCTTCCCACACTTTAAGTATTACGTCTCATTTAACCTGTTCTGAAATGGATAATTTTTTAATCCTTCTGACTTCTTCCTTTGTTGAGAGGGCTACTGCCTTTTGGAAAGTCATTCTAGCCGCTTTCGCTTCCCTTTCCTTTTGGAAAACATTCTCCAAGTATTTATTTGTTTCTTGAAAGTAATTATGGACTACTTTCAGATTCAAAAACACTTTTTGTTGTTCTTCTTCTATTTTCAAATGTATTCCCAAAGCTTATGTCCTAAAAATTTCAAGTTCTACTATTTGATTAGTAATAGAACTAATTTTATCTTGTAACTGTTTATTTTCTTCTTCCTACTTTTGGACATGTGCATGTGTGACCTGTATTATCTTTTTTGCCTCTTCTAAGTCTATTTTCATTTTCTGAATTTCTTGAATATCTTTTAGTCTAGCTTGTTCTAGACCCTTTTGTATTCCCCAACTGATATTTCTCTCAGTTTCTTTCAATTTGTCTTGTAGCTGAGTTATTGTTTAGTCTTTTTGTTTGAGCATGGCTGTTAAACTGCCAATAGAATATATATTTTTCGATGCTATAGCACCCATCATACCTACTAACTTTGTATCAAATTCTCCATCTTTAAGCTTCTTTCCATCTATAAGGACCCTATGTTTTTTAATCATCCCCTCTCCTCTCAGATGAATTTTCTGTTTCAAGATTGCTCTTCTCTTTTTACTGAAAAAATAATCTGATGGAGGGATCTCATCCCTTGAAATTGGCTCTAGATCGCTGACATACAGAGCTCCTTCGTGGGGGGTTACATAAGTTGACTGCAATGGGGTTAAGGAAGTGATGGGACTTCCAAGCTCTGTTGATGTTGTTCCTCCTGTCTTTTCTGGAACATCCTTAGGGCTTTATGGGGGTGTTTCCAGCTCTTTTCCCTTCCCTGTCTCTGATTCTTTTGTCTGGGAACTCTCTGTGTCTTGGGAAGGTATCTCAATATCCTTCATCTTGCCTTTGGGATTTGCTTTTTCCTATGTATTTGTTTCAAACCCTGGGGGAGGCCCTTCCTTCTCTGGAGGTGTGGTCGAAACTTCACCCTGTAAACTCTTGGGTAGGCAACTTCGCCTATGGCCCTGGAATGACGCGAATCTGGTTTTTGAGTCAGGTGGCATGGCCTGTACTCTGTTCAGTACTTCTTCATAGGATTTAACATCCTTGAATACATCATCATAGATAGATGTTTCATGTTCATAGGCCTTTAGATTACAATGTATAAAATGTCTACTTATTATTTGGTAGGGGTCATACTTTCTATGCTCAATATCTACTAATTTCACTTATTCTAATGATTCAACCTCTACCTTAGAATGGCCTAGATTTAATAAAGAAAATTTCCCAATATGTACAGGGAAAGTTGGCCATGACTTCTTTTGAGCTGCTTTTAGTTCTAATCCAACGCCACCCTTTACTATCTGATGGGCAACCTCCCTGCACACCAATCTGTCTGGTAGGAATTTAGGGAGTGCATGAGGGGGAATGGAACAACCGTAAACCTTAATGTAGGAAAAAATCTCCTCAATAAACCAATCGGCAATTGCTTTAATATTTTCTGTGATTGCATCAGAAATGCGAGGGGGTTCGCATCCAAAAAATATTTTATGCATCAGAATTATAATAAAGTGAAAAACCTCATAAAATGCATCCTTAGCATTTTCTTCCCAAAGGGCCGAGTGATATTTATGAATGGGTTATGGACAAGAAATGTTCCAACTCCAATTCATTAAGGTAAAAGGAGTCACATAACAGATTGCATCCATAATGTATGCTGACATGTAAAAGGTTGTTGGTTGTCCCTTTGATTTTGTTGCTTTGTAGTTTGAGATTTTCTATGTTAAGTTATCTGACAAAATATTATGCCAGTTAAAAGCATTCCCTTCTGAAGCTTCTTCTAAAAAGGGCACCCAATCTACATGAAAATGGCAGGGATCTTTTCTACCGAAAAGTCTACATAGCATAATAGCTACATATACGATGTATTCATTCAAGGATGTTGTAGCGTAAATCCCATGGGCATCAGCTCTAAACTTTGTTGGACACCTCGCCCATTCTCTAATCATATAAGGATATGTAGAGTCTGCCTCAATGCATTCTTTCCTATGAAACTCTGTTAAAAATTCGGCATTAAAAGTATGTTTAGGATTTGGCGAGAGTTTAGACATTACTTGTATGTGTTATGGCCTGAATGAGCCGACGATAACTCCTTGATCATTTAAGATGCTCCTCGTCAGGATATCGACCTTTTCTAGGGCCCAACTAATCATATCATTGTATGCCACGAGCCACGGGCGCGCAGCGATCTTATGACGCTCTGACTCAGCTATGTCCCGACAATGATTCTCAGAATCAGGATGAGCATTCTGGAGTTCATATTCTAGAAATTTAGAGATTTGAGTCCAAGATTTAATGGAGTCTATAGCGTGTGGTGTGGTGTCGGAGATGATATCTCCTTCCTGTGTATCTTCGCTCTTCTTCGGTGCCTTTTTCAGTGCCATGACTTTACGTTAAATTGAAAACTTGTTACAGAAAATGAATGAACGAGCTCAACTAAGTGTTTCTTGTGCTTGATGAAATAAAAACACAGACATTAAAATGCTCACTTTGAATACTTTTAAAATTGACGGGATTGACACAGCTGTCAAGAATTCAAGGCATTTAATGCAGAGGATATATTTCTGAGATACACATTTAATGTCCGTATTTAGGCACCTTCGGATTTTTAAAGAAAACTCAGGACACTTTACTTAATTGGAAAGTGAAACATGAACGAAAACTTAGAAAGAATGATTATCATTAATCTTGTTTTCGAAAAAAGGTTAATTAGTGCTAATCATAGGTTAAGACTGAAAACTTTGTTTTTCGGGATTTCGGAAATCATGATGTCGAGAAGTATGTTATCGATGAGATCCGATCTCTAAAATCGTGAAATCGCGACATGTTAATTAAGACTTAAAACGTTTTAGCAAAGTGATTAATTGAGATTAAACGTTTTTGGGATTTCGGGGATCATGATGATAGGAGAAGTATGTCATCGATGAAATCCGATCTCCGAAATCGCGAAATCGCGACGAGTTTTTTTAAAAGACAGGACTTAAACTCATCTTAATTAACTAACTAATCATGATTAAGGCGAAAACAGAATTAGTTTGATTTAACACGAACTATGATTGGGGTTTCGTGATTCAGGATTTCAAGAATCATGATGACAGGAGATGTGTTATCACTGCACCGTGAATCCCGAAATTACAACATGATTATCTTAACCCTTAACCTTTCACATTATAGAATTAATTAATCAGTGTTTAAACTAAGACTTGAACGTTTCAGGAAATCGGGGATCGGGATTTCATGATTCAATTTGTATCGAAAAATATGTTTTCAGCAAACCCCGAATCCCGAAAACTCTTCAAACTTAACCTTAAATCCGTTAGTTTTAAAACTTATCATGATTAAAAAGATTTCATAGAAAAGGCGTCGGGATTTCTTATAATTCTTTTAAGCCTCTTTGCCTTTTATTATCCAAATAATTAAATTCTTTGAGAAAAGGGTGTCATGTGTTTGGGATTGATAACAAAACTCATGTTTTGTGAAAGGCCAAAACCCAAAAAAAGAAAATTTAGGCCTTAAGGATTAAAAATTTAAGAATTTTTTCAACAACATGAATCCATAGCAAGTTCCTCTGAGTAAGCCGCCACAGGTTCCTACCAGCTAGGGCCCATGCAAAGGGTCGAATGTCCTTAAAGCACCAACATCCAAGATCTTTTGGGATTGCAATATTCGACCACCAAACCAAAGGTATGCCAATTAGATAGTGGTGACCAACCCATAGGTATTGAAAGCACATTTTTTTAGTCTTTTGTAAAACCCCCTTAGGAATCGCCATGATGGAATTCCAATAAACCAGTATGCTCTCCATAATGACCTTCAATAATACCAATATGTTGCCACAAGAGAGGGTCATGTTAACCCGGACCATGATTTGAGCTTCTATCTTTCTAAGGAGCCAATTCCAGTCCTCTTTACGATAACAATCTGGTTTCAGATGGAAACACAAATATTTCAAGCCTTCTGTGATGGGAAGTTTATGTGCTGGAAGCAAATTGGAGAAGTGTGCCCGATCCAAGTCTCATCGATTGTTCATAATAATATTTGATTTATCCATATTAATCTGCATGCTTATTTCTTTACAAAAGCTTTCTAGGATACGTTTGAGGGACTGTGCCTCTGCTATGGAACCAAAAATGTTGCAAAAGATATCGTCAATGAACAATAAGTGTCTGATGCTTTCTGACTCTTATACCTTTTTGCCCCTAAGATCATTGTTATGTCTCACCTCCTTGAGAATCTTGTTGAGGGATTCCACCACAATCAGGAAAAGGAAAGGGGACAGTGGGCATCCTTGTCGTAAACCCCTGGAGACTTTGAAAAATCGTGAGGGAGAGCTATTAATGAGCACTGTGAAGGAGGAACTGCTCAGACAACCCATAATCTAGTTAACCGATATATGATCCATCCCCATCTAAAGTAGTACGAGTATGAGGAATGTCCAATCCACCCTGTCATATGCCTTCGATAAACCCAATTTAAGTATGGCATCCTTGAGATTATTTTTCTTGATTGAATGTAGTGTCTCTTGTGCATGTGCGACTACATCATGTATCTGCTTGTTATGTAAGAAACCAAATTGTTCTTCACTGATAAAACCACTCATCATCGGATGCAATCTTCTGGCGATAATTTTGGATATCAACTTATACACCACATTCACACAAGATATGGGTCTAAAGTCCCCAAAAGTTTCCACCTGTTGTTTTTTCGGGATTAGACATATGAAATTAGAGTTTAAGGTCCCATAGAATTGCCCGCTCCTCTGTGACTCCCAGATCATCAAGAGAAGGTCAGACTTGATGAATTCATAACAGGATTTGTAAAATTCTATCGGGAAACCTTCGGGCCCTGGGCTTTTTCCACTTTGCATAGAGAACAGGGCCACTTTAATTTCATCTTCTGAGACCTCCTCTACCAATGTCTTGTTCATATCCTCTGAGAAGACCCGAAGGAAATTCTACACTACATCTATGATGTATTGAATGGGACAGCTAGTGGGGGATTCAAAGATGCTTTTGAAGTGTCCAACCCCTACTTCCACTTTGTCAAAAAACAAGGAAGAAATATTTCCATCTTCATCTTTGACATCCCATATGATGTTGACATTCTTGCGAAGGTTCGCAAAATTGTGAAAAAAAATTGTATTATTGTCCTGGGATTCTAGCCAGAGAGCATGACTCTTCAAGTGCCACATATGTTCTTCATTAAGGATCGAGTCGCCCCTCTTCTTTTCTAGGGTCTTCATATCCTCAGGTTGTGTTGGAATAAGAACCCCCCCATCCAATTCCTTTAGTAAGTACGCAATATTTCCTTCAACCAATAATAAAACTTGAACTTTTTTTTCTTCCAATTCGCCAGCCACAACTTGATATATCTTTTAATCCATCTTAAATTTTCCCCAAATTGTAGCATCATGGACTATGACTTATCTAGGAAAATATGTCTCTAGTTTTCCCAAACCAGCTTGATAAAATCCTCTTCTCCAAACCATGCTTGATAGACTTTAAGGGGAGCTAGCGGGGAGGACAAACTTAAAACCCACTAAAGCATAATAGGAAGATGATATGAAATACCTCCCTCTATCACCCAATTCTTGAATTTGTAATACATACCCATCATAGCTTCTGAGACAGTCCAGTATTTTAGCCACATATTCTTCTCCCGCCCTTCAATTGTGAAAGGTAGGACAAAGTCTGGTGGGCTCCAGATCAATAAGTGTTTTTTTTCAAGGAGGGCCGAGAAGAACAGTCTATGGCGGTCTTCCATCGAATGTGGCCCCAAAAATTCATGAAGGGATAGGGAGAAATTCAAATCCCCCCCCCCAACAATGGTGAAAGGTTCCTTGAACAAGTCTTCTTCTAAAATTGATTCCAAATATGTAACCCTATCCTCATAGGGCCCATATATGTTAACAATGGAGAAGGAGAAGTCACAATCATTATGTATTAAAGTGACTAAAATCGCAGACTTGGAAGATGTAGTGGACAAAGCTCTATAGGCTTGACACCAACCAGTGATAATACCCCAGACATTATGTCCGCATCCAAAGCACTAAAAGACCAATTCTTAAAATAGGGTTCTAAGGTTTCCCTGGCTTTATCAGTCGAGCACATGGTTTCCTGTAATAAAATGATATATGGCTTTTGACCCAAAATAAGTCATTTGAGGGATAATTTTTTATGAGGGCCCCCAATCCCTTAGCAATTAAAAGATAAAAGAATCATTTAGTAACAAGGGGAAGGATGCTCCTTGCTCTAAGGGCCATAGAGATGGTGTCTTGGGTTCCTTTTGTGGATTTATGTCATAGCTCTTTCCTTTTCCTTGGTCTTGGGTTCCTTTTGTGGATTTATGTCATAGCTCTTTCCTTTTCCTTGTGTAGGTGTGATTTACGTCCAGCCTGAAAAGCCTTCGGGGGGTTTGGTGCTAGACCCCCCTGATGGGATATTATCCTTCTGTCAACCCATGGATCTAAGGTCATATATTTTAGGGGGAGGGGATGGGAGTCCAGATGCCATGGAGGGAGATGCATGTGGGGAGGGCTTGGTTTGTCCTGTCTCCCCAAGAAAATCATCTAACGAAACATTAGGCGGGGGAGGAAGAGGGCACAAGGGAGAATTGGGGAGTGGTGGTGGGAGGGAGGGCCGCTTCGAGGAGGGAGGGCCCAAAGGCTCTAGGGAGCAGGTAATGGTGGGAGGAGGAGGGGGAGCGGGAGGGGAAACCGGTGTGTAG
>CBVK0102850116.1:0-14848 GCA_900067695.1 Picea abies
TTACTTGTGATTCTTTAGAATTTTGTTTCTGTACTAAAAAAACATTAAGAAAAGCTTTTCAAGATCAAAATATAATATTATATCTATTTAAATTTATATTCCAAAATCAACTTAGAAATTACCAAATAAAAAAATAAATTTAAAAAAAATAATAATAAAAAAAAGCTTTATTAGCCAAAAGTTGAGTAAGTTGATAAAAAATAACAATGAAGAATTAACTTCAATTTAGTTGCATTAATTAATGAAGAAGAGTAATAGTTTTGCATAATAAACTAAATACGAAATGCCTTTTACGTTACTCGATGAAGGTAAACGTGCATAACAAGATAACTAAATTTCCTTTGCGTATATCCATAATCAAAGTTTATACATTTATCTAATGTCAAAAAAGTGATCATCATCTACATCTCAAAACTTTTACACATGAGATTTTATTTAACTTCAAACTTAAAATGTTTATTGTTGAATTCTTAAGTCACCCCATTTTGATTATTTATTTTCTTAAAGGATAGCATGTTATTGTTGGTGCACAAAGTTAGTGGGGTTTCCATAATAATTGGTGTGTATTTAAGTATTTGGTGTGCATGCAAACTATTGAGTATGTGCATAGATTGTTGAGTGTTGTATATGTTTTGTAACTTGGTGTGTGTGGTGTTGTCTATGTTAACTTATATTAAGGTTTCAAGGCATTGTTACTCAATTTGTATAGGTTGTTGAGTGTTGTATATGTTTTGTAACTTGGTGTGTGGTGTTGTTTATGTTAACTTATATTAAGGTTTCAAGGCATTGTTCTTCAATTGTGTTTATTAATGATAAATGATAAATGATAATAAGATGTTGTTAGGGGTATTATCTCTTGATTCCGCAAGATTAATGATTTGTATTTTGGATCATGAAATGGTTGGTGGTTGGTGTTAAGAAAAAATCAGTGTAAGGCTTGGGGGTAAGGCCAAAGGACAAGCAATGAATACCAAGGAATGTTTCTTGGGGAGAAAAGGCCAAAATTCACTTTAATCTGAGTTTCTAAAGGAAATGATTTATTGTCTAGCAAATCCAAGAAAATGAATCAAGGGTGCTAGTGAAACGATTATTTTTTAACTATCAAGCAAAAGACGACTATACTCGAGAAAAACCCAAGGAGTTGAAACATGACCATCAAGCAAAGGGTCAACCTCATTCATTGAGCAAGCACGATTTCTTTCACCAATCAAAGGGGGTACAAGTGATTAGATGGAAGAGAAACAATCTAGGTAAGTCCCATCTCCTCAAGCAAAGAACAATAAGCTTTCCTTACTTGACAACTAGTGTTGAGTGAAATAGGAAAGCCTCTTTTCAACCAAGTGATAAACCACTTTCAGAGTTTAGTATCTAACAAATGGGAAGATGATCTTGTTGAGCAAGGAGAGGGGTCATTGACCAAGCAAAGTCCAACAAACGATTGAGCAAAGGCATTGGCAGATCTTTTGAAGACCAAATTTTCCGTGGACCTAGTTTTTTCTACCCCACATAAAGGTTTGGAAATCCTAGTAGCTAAACCCTAAGGAAATAAATGGGGAAGAGACCACCAAGGAAATGTGATCAATTTTATACCTAGCGACTGATTCCCAAACTTTGACTAAGAAAAACTAGTAAGGGGAGAAAGAGTCCATAAAAATTCTATTGTTGAGTCTTCACTTATGTTGTTCTTGACGAGGGAACAATGCCAAGGCACCCTATGGAGGCTTGGAAGAAGCCACCCCTCTTTAGGCTTTCTTAGAAGAATCCAAAAGCCAAAGGGGGCAACCCTCTTAATTTAAATCAACATTTATGAAAGAATAGAATATCTTCAAATTTGTGTAAATACCTATTCTGAATAGATTAATAACATAAACCAATGATTTCAAATATAAGGAAACTTTACCTAATTCTTGTCAGACTAAATTTAATTAAAACTAAATCATAGTTCAAAACATAACATGTATGAATAAAACCATAACCACATTACTTTAACTTTCAAGAAAACACGTTCCCTGAGAATTAAGAAACCACTATGTTGTGACAAGCACTACAACCCTCCATTTTCCTTCATTTTTTGTTTTGCTTATCCTTTGGAAAATAGAGCCCCTCATTTTTATTCTTAAGAGAATTTTTTTTTGGTTTCTCCTTACCTAAATATCCTCAGAGAAATCTTGTTTGCCTTAGAAAATCATGTTAAAAAAGGAAGCACTTGAGAATTTGGTTTTTAAACTAAGTAGAGGAAATCGATAGAGTTAATACTAACTCCTCCGATGTAAATTGTAAGAGTTACTTCTAACTGCTCTGATTTTCATTGAAGGAGTTTCTCCTTTCCTCATTGATTTCCCTTACCTGTTGCATGAGTTAAAATTAACTCCTCCGATGTGAATCAGAGGAGTTAGTTCTAACTCCTCTGATTCACATCAAAGGAGTTTCCACCAAGGTCTTTGATGTCATCGAAAGACTTAGATGCAAGTCCTTCGATGAACATTGGAGGAATTTCCATTAAGTCCTATGATGGTCATCGGATGACTTAAACTCAAGTCCTCTGATGTTCATTGAAGGACTTCCACTCAAGTCCTCTGACTTTAATTACCCCACCAACCACACATTTAATGCAAAGAGTCTCTTTGATCTATATACAAACAATGAATCATCGAGTTTATTATCCGGATAAGGAAGATGAGGTGAGATATATTTTCGAGACTTAGGGCGCACCAAGCCATTCTTATTCAGACTCAAAGATATATTTTCGAGACTTAGGGCGCACCAAGCCATTCTTATTCAGACTCATAGCTCTTCAACACCCTCCATGTGGCGTGAGGTTTCCAGGTAAGGGCATCTTTTCATTTTGCTAGGGTTAGGGTTAGATTTTCTCACTCATTTATTTTTTCCTTACGACTTTCTTCTTCACGTCGTCCCTTAATCGACATCCTTCCCTTTTCTCAGTCTCCACCACGATTATGAAGCTACTTGCACATATTTTTTTGAACCTTCTATGTCTTTCACCTTTAATTGACGGGTTCTCCATTGGAACCCCAATCCCAGGCTCGTGCC
Organism: Picea abies; assembly: GCA_900067695.1. Lineage (NCBI taxonomy): Eukaryota > Viridiplantae > Streptophyta > Pinopsida > Pinales > Pinaceae > Picea > Picea abies. The sequence continues at coordinate 3,052 of CBVK0102850116.1, forward strand.
TAGCACGAAGTGATGAAACCCTCGCTCATTCTCCATTAAAACCCTTGAATTTCTAACCATTGGGAGAATTGTAGGTAACTCCGTTGATCGTATTAGAGGAGTTCTTATTAACTCCTCCGATGCGACCGAGGGAGTCACAAACAAATTAACACATTTTAGTCACTCGGACCATTCAATGGTAACTCATTTGATCATATCAGAGGAGTTCTTGTTAACTTCTCCAATAGAATCAGAGGGGTTACAATTAACTTCATCGACCTTTGTAAGAATTCGAGACACTTAGTAACAAACCTCCCGAGGGTCATCGAAGCAATTAGAGATAACTCCTCTGATGCACATCAGAGGAGTTGTTCTTAAACTTGTCAATCAGAGCCTTTTCAAGCAACTTCTCATATGTATTAGACCACTTAATACAAACTCCTCTGACTTGCATCAGAGGAGTTAATCTCTGAACCTCTGATTTTTCCTTTCAGAGCTCATTTTTCACCCTTTCCTTCCCATTTTTTTTTATCAAGTGGCTCAATCATGCATACCATCGTCGAGACATCTTTAGAGGACGATTCTTTGTCCAACATTAGTCCCAAGTATTCCTCTTGTATTTCAAATCCTTTAGTTGCATTAGATTACATGTTATATCTTAATATATGCACTAAACTCATCTCTTTTGGAAGGTTCGAACATGTCACCTAGAAAGAAAACAACAGGTAGGGTATCCAAAGCCGAGGCTTCTGGCAGTGCACAAAAAATGGAAGGTGAGATATAAATCCTCAGAGTTATGTATGATGACACATCAGGATTGCTAAAGAAGGACAAAGAAATGTTGAAGTGGGGAGAGGTATGTTATATGTTCAAAAAATATGATTTTTCCACCAAAGTCGAAGATCCGGATGAACTCCAACTTTTTAAGAATATTAGGAAATTCGGTATCTTCAGAGTAGTGACACACCCATATGTATTCCCCTACGCAGATGATATCTCATGGATTCTGAAGAACACCGAATTAAACAACATATACACCTGCAATGTGAGGTGAGAACCCATAGCTTCATTTAGACCCGAGAATTTGGCCAATTGCTATCACATTGAAGAGGGGATCAAAAGACTGGATAGTAAAATCCTCAGTGAGTTTGAGTACACACCTAAGGACCTGTTCCCCAAGTGGTATAAGGAAAATAAGAAATTTAAGTACTGACCTAAGAGTGGATACCCCACAAGTGCCTTGAGAAGACCCTATCATTAGTTGGTAGCCATGTTGTGCAGATTGTATGGGGAATCTAACACAACACAATTCTTGTTGTCCTATATGCCTCTAATATACTACTGCATAGATGCAGGGACTTCATTCAATTGCGACAAGATCCTATCCAAGAACCTCACTACAACTATCTCCACGGTGAAGCAAGCACAACTCAGAACATTCCTGAGATTCCATGTGTCCTCATACCTCCTGGACATCATGTGCACAACTCACAAGTACCCATGATATGGGGTGGATTTGGCTACCATCTGACCCTGCAATCCACATATACTATAAAATGATCTGGGAATACAAATATCGTACGAAGTATCAAAGTATTTGCGAGCATTTTATAGCTCCATTATATGAGTTAATCTTCTTCAACCCTCATATATGCATGACTGACAAGGCCATGACATTCATAAGAAGAATCGAGGATTGGTACCTCATGGAGAATGATACCTATATAAGAATTTATAGTGCAATGAAACCATCCCATTTTCTTCCATGGTTCATACTCGACAAACTTGTGCTCCAAGAGGTGGAATATAATATGATCATACATGGAGTTGGGGGGATGTTATACCGACTAAAGAAATCAATTTGTTCCCCACTGCCATTATTTCTGAGAAATTATTTCTTTGAAAACACTAAGCAGGCACAAGAAGAATTAAACACCCTGCTATCCCATCACTTCGGGGAAGAGAGATACAGGAGGAATGATCCCAAAAACATGATTAGAGAGCATTTCAGTAGGATCAATATACTTTGAGAATACACCATGGATCTTTGGGAAGAGGAAGAATTACATCAGAATTCCTGAACATATGATGGTGTTATCTTCAATAGTCATGGCCAACCGAAAGGCGGGATTACAGATGAATAAAAAGCAAGAGAAGAATCCAGAAAGAAGGAAAAGAAAGAAGAAGTTGAGCGATCCTCCCCCATATCCATCTCAACACACTCAAGATTTGCAGAGGAATAAGAAGAAGTACCCATTGATAAAAAAAATGAGAGACAAAGAAAATGTTTTAAAGAACAAGAACGATGTGAAAAAGAAGAAGTGGAAGATTGAGGTCGACAAGGCAAAAGCTAAAGTTGAAACAGAGGCAAAATCCACAACAGAGCGAGAAGCCAAACGAAAGGAAGATGTAACAAAATAAATAGTAGCAAAAGTAGCAACATAACAAGATAAAAAAGAAGCTAAAGAGGCGAACAACCAAGATGTTGAAGAAGAAAGGCAACAAAAGAAGCAGAAGATAGGGGAGGGGACACACACCCCATGGAAACAAATATTCTAGAAGCATCTACTGCTGGTGTATAAATAGATCCATCAGGCCACAACCTGGAGCTTGGGCTCTAGGATCCATTTTAGTTGAGCGAAGCACTGAACCTAAGGAGATTCGCCTATGACAGTAAGACATGTAGTATTGTGCAGGAGAAGGTGAAGAAAGTGTCGGTAACAAAAGGAGCATCGATCTCAGTTGTCACCCATGTTCCTGTGATGGGAGATGTGAAAGAAGATCCTGTAGATACAACTATGACCGACTTTTCATTTATGAACACTGATGTAGACAACCTATGAACATTGTGTCAAAAAAACAAAGAGAAAGAGGAAATGATCAAAGAGTTAGAAGAAAAAATTCAGCAGGTCAAGATAGATGAAAGAAGCCTTCAAAACTTCAAAATCAGCTCTGAAAAAGTCAGGAACGACTTGGAAGGAGCCATTATCGATATGTATGCTCACTTGCACCTCTTCTAGAATGTAGTTGCAATAGTCATTGATCAAAAAAACCAGATACAGGTGAAGCTAACACAATATGGCATCATTCACGAAGGAATAACCAACATAGACATATGGATAGAAGAAAACCTAGATGCACCACCTAAGTTATACCAACCATCAAAGATGCAAAGAAAGATGGATTTGTATGCAGTGGATCATTTCCAACATATAGGACATAAATCCGATATATAGGTCACCATGTCGATGGCGATATGCTCAAGAATCCATAAATCAACACAAGAATTGATTAAAAAAACAACTGATTGCCAAAGTTAGATTAACTTGGGAAGAACCCAGTGTCAGAATAACTGGTAGAAAAAGTACACAACAACATGAGACAAAGAATGGCAGTAGTTGAATCCGCCACCACAGTCTCCACAGATCTCATATATCAACACCTATTACAACCAGTTAAGCTGCATAAAATGATACAAGCCTTCATGACAACATTGGCTAAATACATGAGTACGCTAGAGGATAGTGTTGCTCTAAATAACACGATGTTGGAGAAAATTAATTACATAAGGATTGAATCCCTGTATGATCAACTGGAAGATTGGACAACATATCTTAGGAGTAGGAATCCTTAAAGGAAGGCACAATACCTACCTTTGTTTTGTCTTTTTCCTAACAAACCTCATTTTTTTCTTATTATTACAGTTTTCACTAGGAATTAGAATTTGAACCATTTTGTAACCTCTTCTTAAAGAAGAAGATGAAGAATCGTATAAGAGTTACTAAAATTTGTATAAAGAATAATAGAAGCCCATTTGAAAGGGGCTTTTTGAATCTTCAAACATTTTTTATTTCATAACTATTTTGGGAACTTAGTGTCAACTAAAATTGAGGAGTTGTTTTAGAGTTTTCATGTATTATTGTTGAGACTACCAATAAGGAGAAGCTCTTAGGGCCAGCGTTTGAAGAAGGAATTCTTTGTGTGTGAAGAAAATATAAACGATGAATTACTTTAAGCAAGGATGAATGATGTTCATATGGAATGTAAGGATGCTAGTTTGTTTATGGATTAATTCTTATGCAATCTGTGATATTCTACAGTTTTAAGTATTTCTTCAAATATCTTTTATGTCTTGAGCTTGTTGAGTTGTTAATGTATGCATTGTTGTAATATAGACTAATCTATTTATATGTATATGTATGTGTTGGTTTCTGATTCCACTCCTCTATTCAAGCTATCTGTGTAGGGGTTTATGCAGGATTTAGTTCCATTTTCAACTCACTAGTTACTTTAGTTTTCTCCTAGCTAGGATAGATTAAAGTATATTAGTAATAGGGTAGCTTTCACTTTATATGTAGTCTTCATCTACATCTATGCATTGCACTCATCATCCACATTCATTGGAAAACTGGTCAACAACCGATCAAAACCCTGAAAAACAGTAACAATGGCAGTCGAACTAGAATTTAGACGGGTCTCCTAATCCAAACTGTGCATAGTCTAATTGGGATAATGTATCGGGGATTACCCCTTGTTGTTTTCAGGTGAATTTAGACCCATCAAAAGAATTGGCGCTAGAAGGAGGGTCATCTTTTATGCTTATATAAATGATTTACACAAGCGGAATCAATCTTCAGGAAATAATCCCACTCCTTCCCTGTTTCCTCGAATTGAATCTAAACAAGAAGTTACTTATGAAGACTCAAGACCTAATTTCATAAGTGCCTCAAGAAACCCAAAAAATCATTCTAAGACTTGGTTTCGTATACCACAATAAGAGATTTTCGAAACCTGTAGGATTACATGTGCTTACACAAAAATGCTTGGAAAGTTACCAACAAACTCTGAACTTCCTAGGAGTAAAGCAACCTGTATAGAAAGGCCTAAGACATATCTTGATTTTTACGTAGAATATGTAGACGACCTCATCGAAACTGCTCTGCAAGAAGTTCCAATACCCTTAAGTTGAGATGCACATTTCCTTGTTGAAATCGAAGAGGAATTGGAAGGTGAACAACTAGAAATTATTTTAGAACAACTAATGGGGGGGAATATAAATCATAGGGAAGTTATACCTTGCTGGAGGGCCCAAGGTTCTCTAACTTTGGCAGGAAAACTACATGAAATTCCAAGAGAATTTGACAAAGTCCTTCCAAAGTTCGATCTAGATATGTCTGGGTCCCCAGAGGACCATTTAAATAATTTCTTCCTAACCACTCACTTACTTAATGTACAACATGAAGATGTGTTTTGTAGGATTTTTCCTTAAACCTTTTCAGGCAAAGAATCTGGTTGGTATTTCAACCTACCACCTGGTTCTATAACTGAGTGGGATCATTTTGAAAGGATGTTTATTAGGAAATTTGGAGAAAGGAAAACAAATACATATTTTCAACCAAATACATATTTTCACAAAGAGTTGGGAGCCATCAAGATGGATAAGAAAGAGAAGGTAAAATATTTTAACCAAAGGTTTCTCAATGTATTAATCAAATTTCCCCATGATGTGGCTTCGACACAATCCTCGACGATTGAATATTATACGACAACATTCACTCCTTCTATTGGAATCTTTGTAAAAAGGGATAACAAAAAAACTTTAGCACTCAACTTTGATGAAGTTGAAATAGTAGAAAAGGAACTCTCTTCCTATGAGCATCACTCGTATACTGAGGAAACCAAAACGAGTGGGAAGAGACCCTTTCTATTAACTAAACCACCCGAAAAGGAACCAAAGGATATCAATAACGTGGTTAAATTGGTAAATAAATTGTCTAATGAAGTGGTTTATCTTAAAAGAAATGTCGGTGAAAGTTCATCAAAACCTCAAGCTTTTCGACCATTCTTTAAGAGACAAGATAGTCCACCAAAACCACCCGAAACACCTCACATGGATTTTAACCTATACAACTTCAACAATGATATTTTTTGCTCTTATCACCAACAGAAACACCTAGAAAGAACTTTCCCTCAATGGGTAAAATCAATGACATTGGTTATAAATCAGTTGTTAGAACAACAAATCTTAAACAATGAAAGCCTTGCATAAGATCCCATTGATACTACTAATGAGATTCCCTCAGAATCTGCCATGCCTTTTTGGGATTGGTGTCCAGAATCAGGTGATGAACAAATTGAAGAGGTCTTTATCAAAGATATGCCAATCGTTAAGGCTGATGCTCCAATAAGTTATAACTTACGCAACAAGGTCCAATACCTAACACCTCTTCCTCCTTCAAAGAAGATATCATATCCCATTGATACTACTAATGAGATTCCCTCAGAATCTGCCATGCCTTTTTGGGATTGGTGTCCAGAATCAGGTGATGAACAAATTGAAGAGGTCTTTATCAAAGATATGCCAATCGTTAAGGCTGATGCTCCAATAAGTTATAACTTACGCAACAAGGTCCAATACCTAACACCTCTTCCTCCTTCAAAGAAGATATCATCCCTCTTAGGAAAATCATGCCTCCCCCTGCTCCTCCAAAACCAAATGACACATATCAAGGGAAAATCAACAAAAAAACAAACAAAGTCTCCCCAACCAACATATATGAGCCTAGTACGTCTGCCTCAGTTGGAAATAATGCCAAGCTTAACGTGTTACCAAAAAAAAAAAAAACTTGTGAATCGAAACTTAAACAAGCAATGCGTGTTACCAAAAAAAAAAAAAACTTGTGAATCGAAACTTAAACAAGCAATGAACGAATCTGATACACGTGCACTTGAATACAATGTGGTGGAAGACATGAAGAAAACTAAATCAAATATTTCCATGTTCGATATTTTCTCGTTACCACAACATTGTGAAATATTACATGATGCGCTTAGTCCCGGTGACGCTAAAAAAAGGACGGTTGTTGTTACTGAAAACATACTTGCAGAAAATAACGCACAAGAGATACATAAAGTAGAAATAACAACCACCATAAATGCATATAGTATAGGTGCTTTCTAAAAATATCAGGTACCACCTTTTCTACTCACTTATGAAATATTCAATTTCAATGTGCNNNNTCAGGTACCACCTTTTCTACTCACTTATGAAATATTCAATTTCAATGTGCATAATTGTCTAGTAGATTTAGGTGCGCCGTCTAACATAATGTGCTTTTCTGTATTCCAAAAAATAAACGTTGTTCCAAAAATAAAAATAACCCGAATCATACAACTAGATAGCACATACGTCAAGGTAAAGGATTAATTCAAGGATGTCTTAATCAGACTATTATATGATCCTAGGGTGCACCTAACGATATATATCATTGTTGTTGATATATGAGAGAGTTATGGGTTGTTGTTATGTAGAGATTGGTCGGAAAAACTTCAAGGTTACTTTTCCACCGATTGGTCTCACTTGTGGCTTCCTTACAAAGATAAAGCAAATCAAATCCATGTGAATAGTGAAGCACACATGAAGCACACAATGATGGAATTGGAAGGTAAGAATGAGCCCATAAGCTTTTCCCATTCTGTCTTGGGTAATTACTTTTTTGAGACTGATTATGGATGTTATGAGTCACAGGAATATGAAGTGACATCATAATTACAATATAATCTATGCTCAAGAATCCATAGTAGCGTTTGTACAATATTAACTAACTTAGGATTTAGTTCAACTAACAAAACCAAAGTTCCTGATATGTGGACCATGTTCTCTGATGGCTCTAAAACACAGGATGGAGGTGGAGAAGGATGTGTTCTAATTGATCCTAGTCAAGGAAAAATGATTATATCATGCCACTTAGAGTTTGAATGTACCAACAACACCGCATAATACAAAGCCTTAGTTCAGGGCCTTAAAAAATCCAATGATCTTCAGGTGAAATATCTTAAGGTGTTTGGTGATTCCAAAATCATTGTTCGACAGGTAAGAAATACTATTCACTGTTTGTCTTCGCATCTAAAGGATTATCAACAAGAGGTATGGAATATTCTTTATTCATTTGATGCATTTAATATTACTTCTATACCTGATCCAAAAGGATCTAGGGAACATCACAAAAGTTCCAGAAGTGTCCTAGGAGGCTCAGAATGGCCTCAACAGACAAAGAAATGGAAAAAATTCAAAGTCCTCAAAGATCAGAAAAAATTGACATCATCGCGAATAGCATGTCTTAAGATTTACAACGGCGTAAACAGTTCGTCAAATGGAGTTACGGATCAAAAGATATTCACACTCAACGTTTTGGTCAACCTAGCCCAGTCAATAGGGATGAGTCAACATTCATACTGTTGATGCCATCATCAGTATGGATGACATCAACGTCCTTATAGGGTACGTGGATGGTGTCCAGTCAACAAGTACAATGAACATATGACTTGGAAGATAGGTGGGCCAATGGATGTCCACCACATGGCAGTGAGAAAATGCCCCAGGATGCCCAACAACCAAATTTTAAAAGGAGTAAAGGGTTGGCTAGCGCCAACCCCAATCTGCCAAACTTGGAGTAGTTCCACAAAAAATGGTGGCATATCTCAACTATCTGCCATAGTTAGCGACATACCTCAACTATCCACCATAGTTAGCAACATATCTCAACTATCCGCCATAGTTAGCGACATATCTCAACTATCTGCCACAGTTAGCAACATATCTCAACAATCCACCAAATCCGATGGTAAGTTTCAATGGAGGGGTAAAATGGGAGGGTCACGGGTTTGACTCCGGGACCTCCCCCAACAACTATGCCTTAATATATCTCTACCAACCACTTAGGATAATGCCCACATTGTTAAGTCTGCCCAATTCTTAATTTAAGAACTGTTTTTCGCCAATGCACGGGAGAGGAGACTGCTCCCAGTCCATACAACGCCGTACCAGGCATGGATTTCAATGCATCCAGTGCATTAATTGTAGGTAATTTCACGTGGATCAAGGTAGAGGTCTAGAGAAGGCTTGGAGGTGAAAGTGTCTGATGGAGACGATTTGATAGTCAATTTTGGGTAATTCGGCGACGCAAATCCAATGGTGAGGTTTGTTTCGGCAGTAGAGACTCTGATCAATAGGCTAAATTCTGGAAGAGCTAATGTAAGCATGCTTTTTATTATGTTGTTTTCTCATTGAATGTTGCAACATAGTATGCTTGTTATAGGTTTGAAGGAGCATGGAGAGGTTGCATCAAGGCAACAAGATCAACTTATTCTTCTATTTCTTAATTTTTTCTCTTCTTGCACATAAACAGTTCAACTACATGTAACATAGAATTTGTGGTACTTGTATGATGAGTGGCCAATGAAGCAGTGAGGAATCTCATAGTTTTCGGGATCTATGTATGGGATGCATATATTTTTGGATCTGAGTAGTAGATATAAGACATTCTATCGCTCCATGATGATGGGGGTCATTTATTATTCGTCCTCTTTTTTTTGTATTGAGTATGTGGGAATGATGTCCATGTTAGCATCATGGATTCCTCATGAGCATGAGAACTTGTGAAGCTTGTAAACATTATAAGACATTCTATCGCTCCATGATGATGGGGGTCATTTATTATTCGTCCTCTTTTTTTTGTATTGAGTATGTGGGAATGATGTCCATGTTAGCATCATGGATTCCTCATGAGCATGAGAACTTGTGAAGCTTGTAAACATTCCTGATCACATTCCGATCTCTTGTTTCCATCACCAAAAAGGGGCTTTGGTCGTACAACTTGTAAATAAGAGACATCATTACAACGAGGAGAATAAAGCGATCAAGATTTGGAGAATGATCCGGAGACGTAGCCCACATCGGGTAAACTCTGTTATCAAGGGAAGTGTCATATCTATTATGTGTATTATGTTCTTATGTTGTTTTTCATGAATTTCCGCACATAGAATATTAAATGCAAGAATGATATATAACACATAAGGAAGCTAAAAGAGGCTTTTATTCACTTTGGATTCAATTCTATAAAAACCTCAACCATACCTTTAATTGCAATCCGCTCAAGTAAAACGATCTATAAATGACCCTTTGGAGGAGTGACATGATCACACATTTATTGGGAATTAATCACCTCCACGGTTTCAGATCAAGTGGTATTAGAGCAGGCTTGATACCAATTGCAGGTGTTGAAGCTAAGAATGGTGAGATTGCCAAAACAGTCGTGGTTCAATGAGCTTCAAGAGCTCAACCAAATCCTTCAAGCAGAGAATGTTGGATTGAAGACATTATTGCATGTTGCAGAGGAATATAAGCAAAGGTTGCAAGAATAGTTGCAAGCCATGAATATGAAAACAGGGGAAGGCTCTACGAATGAGATGGTGATAATACCATTTTGTAACCATGACAACTACACCAGTTATGGGTTTGAGCATGACAACGCAAATGCATGCACACTTTTTCAAGCAAGTGAAGATCATACATCCAGAAACCAAGGAGGATTCCTAGAAGCATCATCCATTGATCTTTATCACCAGGAAAAACTGGACACATCCCGAAAATCAGACCAAGAGTCCTAACTTGGGATGGAGTCCTAACTTGGGATGGAGGTAAATAAACCATGTGTAGTTTATTTCTTGGTTAATGCCGATGAATCTTTTAAATTCCTTGAACAACATCCTTCATGAATTGGCTTAAAGTTGATGGGAAAAATGGGATATGAAGGAGGAGGCCTTGGAGCCAATGGTCAAGGTATTGTGGATCCCATCAAGGTAGTGGTTTGGCCTCGATATGCTAGGATAGTTATGTCTCAAATGATGTTGGGGAAATCCCCAAAACCATTCGGGAAGAAGACTGTAGGACCTTCACTGAGACCCCAGAAGTCAATTGTTCATCAAGAGATGAAATTCATTCAGTGCAGGATGAGGGCACAAATTCTCATGATCGAGGATTCGAGACATCTCCAGGGAGAGATGAGAATCACAAGGAAGGAGACAAGGACAACTCTTTTTGCGAGTCTAACTCCAGAGACAATTCACTGAGGTATAAGAAATATCGAAACACTAAAACCCCATTTGATTATAAGAATGTTAACAATATACAACAGATCTTGTGGCATCAAAGACCATGCACGTTTTGCGGATTGAATAACCATGAAATGTCCCAGTGTTGGAAGAGAAAATCCTTGTGCAGGAAGGTTATGGAAACCAGGAAAAAGACAAGGATAGAAGATCACTCTCCACACATAGAAAGGAGCAGGGGAAATACACCTCTGAAGGAGATAGACTATTGCATCCAGTGTTGGAAGAGAAAATCCTTGTGCAGGAAGGTTATGGAAACCAGGAAAAAGACAAGGATAGAAGATCACTCTCCACACATAGAAAGGAGCAGGGGAAATACACCTCTGAAGGAGATAGACTATTGCATCTATTGTAGTAGATATGGACACCATGAGGCCACATGTTGGGCCTTGCATCCAAATCTACGTCCAAAGAGGAAAAATAATACCAGGAAGACACCTTCGAGGGAGACAACCAATCAAGAAGTGTTGCAGGGAAATTTGCCACTAGGAGGAAACCAACTACCATAGAAAGGAGAACTCGGTAAAGAGGAAATGTTCAACATAATGATTGAACGAATGGGGAAAATCCTTGAGTTATTAGAGAGTGGACATCTTTATAAATCACATGTTTCGATTTAGACCCCATAGAAGAGCATTGTGTAATACTGATAATTGTTTGATATGAATTCTTTTCTTTCACATGTTGATATTTTTAGGCCTTGTGAGGTAGTTTGGGTTTTCTTATTATAAGTCCGGTGGACATGAAACTTATAATGTAAATAATTTTTAGGATCAAAATTTATTTCAGTTGGGAGGTGTGATTTGGAAGGATCTAGGGAACATCACAAAAGTTTCAAAAGTGTCCTAGGAGGCTCAGAATGGCCTCA
>CBVK0102850135.1:0-12665 GCA_900067695.1 Picea abies
TAAATAATACTATTAATCTAAAAATAAATTATGTATGCTAACCCTAATCTAGTTCACAGGGCCTAACCAATAAGAAAACCAAAACAATGTAATCATCGTTAATCGGATCCAAGCAAACTAACTTATAATTAATACCCTTTTAGTGTCTGATAAGTCATTATGAACCTAAAATAACCACTCACTCTATTGTTACATTAATGTAGATGTCGATTTTCCTCCTCACAAGTCTTCTTCAACAGAGATAACCATGGGCCTCATAATGACAATCTAAGCCATCTTCTTCTTCTTCTACAAGTAATTTAATTGTTGTTGACAATGAAGTTTTCAGGTCCGATGAAGAATTGAATAGGGATGTATAGGATTTACTGCGAATATTAGACATGAAATACACCTCTAAAGGAAGAAAATCCCTTCAAATGAGATGTTAAGCTAGTAAGTACTTATACATTCCATGAAAGGGTGAAGTTCATATCATATGTCAATCTTGGTTATATGGGTGTCCTTCAAAATCTTGGAGATGGTTCTACTAATTAAATGATATTTTCATATGCAAAAGATTTGTATGCTTAGAACCTTATAGTCATTTATGCTTTTCATCCTTGTTTAATTATTGAAGTTTTTTAGTTTAGTTTCCATGTAAGGTATAAGTCTTGTTGTACAGATTATTGTATAAGTGTGTTAATGGTTGGGTGGTGAGATATGCTCCACCATAGAATTTTAATGGTAGAAATATTTAAATTTCAAGAAATTTCATGTTCCCTTCTTACATTTGGTAGTTCTATAACATTATTGAAGTTATATGATTAATGATGAGAAAAAAGTGGCCACCTTTGTATGTATTCTTAATCATAGTTTTGGTTAGTTTTATGTATTTTCAGTTGTAAGAGTTGATTCTTCACATGGGGGTTTCACCTTGTTGGCCAATATCTTATCACATTCATTCACAAAGGTTTTTTTTTTTTTAATTGTGAAAAATAGAGTCAATATATTGTAGATATTGGGATGGGGGGGATGTGTGGTGAGGGGAGTTTATAGGTATTGGGGGATATAAAAAGGGGTGTTTGTTTTATTGGAAAAGGCAGGTACAAAAAAAGGATTTTGGAGGTATTTATCAATATCTAGTGAAATTAGAGGTATTCTTTAATATCTCACGAATGTAAGTGCTATGTTATAGGTTCAATGAGTGTAGAATCCATGATTATTCATCCTTTTGTTGCAAGGGAAAGGATTTAGTGAAACCTAAATCATCCCTTCAACTAATATTAATGAACTTGTAACATCTATAAATGCAAGTGATGATAATTGCATGCCTATCAATAAAGTGGACAAGCTTAATCCAAATGCATATAGTTACCTCAATATCAAATTTAGGCTTCTTGGAGAGGACCTGTTGGCACCATATAGAGAATGATTAATTAAAATATTAAGTATCTCATGTTCAAAATAATAACAATTTACTACATGAGTAGCTCTCGAATTCCTTGTCAATTTAGTATCTATGTTGTTTGGTTGAAGGAGAGGGCACATGCCTAGTATTAAGGTTTTGTTGTCAAAATAAGTGTAACAATTTCAAACTTAGTGGGTGATGATAAAGATAATAAAAAATTGCAGAATTATATAAGGGAGTGAAAATTGACCATGATATGAAGGGTTTATAGTATTTGTGATATTTTTGGCTTCCACATTGGAAAACATGACATGAATATGATGATGACTGAAAAAAAAAAAAATGGAGAAACTATGCCTATAGGTGTTATATCTGATATCTTCACGCTAAGGTTGCAAATTCAATATCTAGTCAGATGGTGTTACCTTCCTTTATTTCATGGTTGGGAAGGCTCCATTACTCTAGAAGGGAATATGTTATGAATAATTTAGTTTTCCAAGCAACCAGCAATACTACTTAACGAAAATGATAAATCCTAATTTGTTTTTAAGATCCAAGATATATGAATATGATACTTCCAAATGGTATCCCTTGTAGAAGGAATTTTGGAATGTAGCATTGTATTGCATTAGTTGGAATGATTTTATCATTTTTTCTATATTTCTACCATTTTTTCCAGCAATGGTGGAAATTAGCTTTTGTCTATACAAGTTTAGAATATTAATGAATACTAGATTATTCTATAATAGACAAAAATGTTGATTACAAATGGTTTTTCATTTTACTTATGATATTCAATATTTTAATCATGGTTGTGAGGAGAAGAAATATGGCAGAGAAAACGAAAAGGGAGGAGGGGATGATGGTAAGAAGGGCGGTGATAAATCCAAAGGCCATGATGAAGACAAGATGGATGAACATAAGAGAAAATAAGTCCATATTTTAGATATGTCTATGAGATTGTCTTATCAAAAACATGAAACTTCAAAAATAAGATGATATGGAAGAATTATATCCACGGAAAGAGAAAAAATTATATGGCCTCTAATTTTGATTTCATTTCTTCTGCCATTTTTTCTAATGTTTTCTCTTCTACTCCTACTATATTATCCACAATTTTCTCTTCTTCTTCCTAGTTTTCAAACTTGACTACCTCCTAGACCTTATCTATAGATAAATTAAAGGTGCTTAGTCTATATTTCATAGATGGGTTTATTCTAATATCCTTATTGGTGTTGTTGTTTTGGTGCATTCTAGAAGTAACAAAAATGGTTCCAATCACAAAATTCAACAACATGAATAGCACAATGGTAGTGAACTAATTGATCATAGAAACCACATACGAGGCACAAATTCCATAATTATTCCCAAAATTATTTCTACTTTGAAATATATAAACAATAAGAAAAATAAAACCTTTATTGTCTTGACTTCCAGATCCCATAGCTCCCCTCCTAGTCAAGCATAGAAAAACAAATTGTATAACCTTATTTAATCCTTACATTATCTACCATTTTATCTTCTTCTTCTTGATTTTCAAATTCAACTACCTCCTCGACCTTATCTCTATATAAACTAAAAGGTTGTAAAAAATTGGGATTGACTACCAAGATTTTCAAATTTCTCAACCCTCTACAAATGACAACCATCAATGTTTTAAAAAGAGGGGATTTCTCTAGTAGTTTCTCAATTATGTGATACTCATGTCAATAAAAGATAGATATAAGCTTATAATGTATTTGAAATCATTGAAATGAGTGGGTAGCTTTGTAATATTAAATCACTTGAGCTACAAACATGGGAGACAATCAACTAAAAATATAGATTCTAGAACATCTCTTGGACTACCTTCATGTTCACTTTAATCTATATCTTCACCTTCATAAGTTATGCCTACAAGAGTATTTTTTTTACTATTTTTGAAGTTACATATTGAATCCATTTCTTGATCAATTTGCAAATATTTCTTTCATAACACTCCTTATCTGAAAACCTATCCAGTGAAATACTAAATCATTCAAGTTTAGAAGAATGGAAGAAAAGGATGTTATCAGTTCTGGGTATAATTTATTTTTCTTCTTGAGAGATACTAGAATAAATAAAAACCATGGGATGAATCAAGAGGGGATAGTAAAGTCCAAAGGAATTGCCATCTCTAAGAGAGGAAAGAGCAATGTATTGTGTCTCTCAAAGGAAGATTTGAGAGAATGTGAAACCAAAGTAATTCCTCTAAAAGAACATTCAATATATCCCTTATTTTTCCCATGGTTGAACATAAGAAAAGGTTAAATCCATCTTGCAAGGAAGTCGAAGATTACAATACTAATGGGTTAAGTCAGCTAGGAAGAGAAAGATAGTAGAGACACTGATGGATAAAAAATGTGTTCTAGGTAGACTTGAAACCTTGGGGAATTGAAAGGTTGTGATTTGAGGATATGAAGGTCTTATCAATCCCACCAAAATCAAATAATTTGATAGGGAATAATTATTTATCATGAATCTAGTCTAAGTGGTATATCACAATACTAGGTGCTTATCTGGCATGTTCGATATAACACTAGACTTTCTCATTATTATCCATCTGAGCTAATAATCAAGGCTACATGAACTACATACATCTTGAACCAATCTAGAAGTGGAATCTTACCAATTGAATCCTAAAGTTTGGTGGGTTCTTACTAATTGAAGAGAGCATCACTCTTGCAACATTGAGATACAAAAAAGCTAGTGGTTGGGCTCGAGTTAGATCCCTTGCTTGATGGGAAATGATGTGAATGGTGGGTTTGTTTATTATTATATGGTCAGACATAAGAAAAGTCTACTAATTTCAATCAAAATGGAAGTGAAATATTTCAATACTAATGTATTAAGCCAACTAGTAAGTGGAAGAGTAGAGATATTGATGGGTCAAAATTGTCGTTCTGGGCAAGAATAAATCCTTGGGGAACTGAAATATTGTGAGTTGAGGATATGAAGGTCTTATAAATATCACAAAAATCAAACAAGATATCAAGGAAGAAGTCTTTAGTATGAATCTAAGCTAGGTGGTCTATCATAACACTAGATACTTAGCAACATCTTGAATGGTGTAGTGTATCAGCCTGCAATTTGAAGATGAGAGATGGGTTATAGGGAGGATGTATGATTTCCAAATTGTTACCATGATTACTCACATTAGGTTCTACAAAATTCACTATTTTCAATGATAAGTTGGAACTTCCTAAAAGAATGACATTGCAATTATGTGCAAATATGACAACAATTTATCACATATATTTTTATAAAATTTATCATTACGATGCTAATAAGACACTATGAATTTACATATAAGACACTACTTTGACATTGTTAGTTACCTAACTTCCCTAACCCCTCATGTAGTTAGAATAATATATTTTCCATGTAATAAAGGATGATATTAATAAGGCCTAGTAATAAGGAAGAATAAGTCAAATGTAAGAAGACCAAATAGAAGCTTCTGCTTCTAGAAAGATCTTCCTCTAATGTAAGAAGACCAAATAGAAGCTTCTGCTTCTAGAAAGATCTTCCTCTATATTGTTCTTTTGGTAAATGGATTTAGTATAAATAGGAGTCGAGGGCATGAGAATTTTTTGTCTTGAGAATTGTTTCAATAGAACGTTGCTTTGTTGGAGGTTTCCCCCTTGAAGAGGCAAGTGAACATTGTTTCCTATCAATAAAGATATTATTTCGGTGCTTTGGTTTCATAGACTATGTTGTTCCATTGTTATTCTCTACATTATTTTTGTTTTTTTGCTATTATAATAGATCTGGTACATTACAAGTTATAATCCATGGAGTGCAAGATCCACTAACATATGTTTGTGTCAAATTTAATAGTGGTACAAATGTTCTTTACATTGAT
Organism: Picea abies; assembly: GCA_900067695.1. NCBI lineage: Eukaryota > Viridiplantae > Streptophyta > Pinopsida > Pinales > Pinaceae > Picea > Picea abies. The sequence goes on from CBVK0102850135.1 coordinate 5,271, forward strand.
ACCCCATGATACCCCATAATGGTCATCCCAATACCACAAATTCAAAAAAGAAACACCATGGAATTTCCCTTCATGTCACTTCCCTAGGAATTGACTATTCACAAATCTTAGGGATTAACTCTTGAAAGAAACATTAAATATAGGCCATGCCAAAAAGTTAGGCATGACCTTTACTATAATTTCATGAGTTAAAACTTTTCATGGCCTAAGGCTAGTGCCTAATTTCCCTTATGAGTTTATATGAGAAGATGTAATAGGCAAATGGTGTTGTGAAAAGAAATACATAATACAAAAGAAGTTATAATGGATTTATTTTTGAAGGGACATTTTGTACACCAAGAAATATTTGTTTTCAATTGGTTAATATTCAAACTTTTATATTATTGATAGTTAACAATGAGAATTTTCACTACAAAAATTAATACAATTTTCCTTTGGAGTAAGTTAAAAAGTACAAACTCAATCTCTCTTAGTAGTCGTTTTTATCAATGAAGTAAAATTTCATTTTAATCCACTATTTTTTTGAAATTCTAGGTCTTCTTAGAATGGAGGACTATGTAATTAATTTCTATCTTTGAAGGTGGCAAAACCTATCATAATTAAGTTGTCAAACCACAATGAGGACAACCATCACTCATTGCTATTAGGGAATATGGGCCAACTCATCACTATTATTCAAAAAAAATTACACCACTTGGGCTTAGACTTTCACTCCTACTATATATCTATATACCTTTTGGCCTTGAGTCATTAACTTATTAAGGTATTTCTTTACTTTTAAAGAAGATAAACTCTTAACCAATTATAAATAATTTTAAATCTTACTTTAAAATCAAAATAATAAAATATTTTTATATAAACATTATTAAATATTTATATTTTAACATTTACTAATATAATTTTAATTGAATATGTTTCTAAATAATATTCTCAAATTCATTCAACATACAATCCTTATATAAAAAACAATTCCCATTTACAATCACATAAATTTATATAATTCCCATATGTTTAGCTTTCCATACGTACAAGTAATAGTTTTTTTTTTAATGAAGTGGGTAAGTGGGTCATAGACAAAAAGCTCAATAATTAAGATTTTGTTTTAGATAAGAAATGCAAATTTATACGTATTTGCTTCTTAATTTTCTTTCTCAGTCAATTTTTCAATCATTAAGAAAACGTAAAACTTAGAGAAAGACACATTTTTTTCAATATATATTTTTAGCCTTTTATAATCCAAATTCATTGTATATGTTTTCAAAAGTACAATACTCACAACTTTGGTCAATATTCATTCTGATAACATTGAATTTTATGAAGAGTTAAATTGTATATATTTTTAAAAGTACAATTACACATCATAGCTCATCATCCAACTATTGATATTTAATCTCCTATTTAATTTTAAATATTAAATATTGTGATAAATATTGTATACTTTGAATTTATTTTAGATTCTAACAATCTATATACTATCCACTAGATACAACCAACCACCAGATATATTGAATATTGTGATAAATAGTGTATACACTAGTACAGCCACATAATTGTTGCTGATCAACGCGGAAATGTTTATAAGATGAAAAGAATTTTTAAAAGAATATATTAAATTTTATTATTGATTAACAAATAAATGGTTGAGCTTCAGTTATATTTATCTGGTGTTAATATTTTAATTTCTGTTAATCACTTATATGGCAATCAGTTAGTTATCAAAGTAATTTTTAAATATAAATAGATAAATGTAAAAAAGTAAACACATAAACCTATGTTTTTATAATAGCTGGGAAGTTAATAATTGAAATCACAGCCATTTAGTTTGTGTGACTATTAAAAATATTCCAACCATATTTAATCATGTCCATAAAAAACTTATTAAACACTAAACCCTTATTAAATCTGCCCATTATCAATAGGTGTACCTTTCGGCATAATCAATAAGATGAAGGTTGCTATACTTAAATGTTTATGAATATGTCGATACGGGTCGATTGGTTTCAATGGCTGAAATTGTCGGAGTAACTGCTATTCAGTGCAGTTCAATGATCAATCGAGTGCTCGGCCTCGTGTTCAGAGTCTCGACTCAGTCAGCTGACATCTTACGCGGTTGAAATTGAAAGTCACCCTCCTCCTTATTACCCTCATCCTACAGTTTTTACAATATCAGGGCATCTATTCCTCCACCACTCCATAAAGAAGCATCTACTTTTGCCTGTCAGCTGGTATACTGAGAGGGCGACTGTTCCTCCACCACTCCTACATAAAGGGCATCTACTTTTGCCTCTCAACTGGTAGATTGATTGATCTTGGTTTGAGCGATAGACAACTAGTTATCCATGAATCCGTACAAAGCATACCAATCAAATATCCTTGGATACATGAAGAATTAAGTTGTCATAAATAATACTATCACAACTAGATGGTTGAATTTTTTACCTTTTTTTAATTAGTGGAGTTTATTCATGTCTATCAACCACTTAATTATGTGATTGTGTTAGTTGATGGTTAATGTGTGTGGGGATGATTATACTATGGCTTTTGGTGATTGATCATGTTTGGTTATGTTTGATCGTGTTTGACCATAGTTGACTTTGGTTAGACATGGTTGATTATGTTTGATTTTAGTGAACCATGGTTCATTATGGTTGAATTTGGTTGATCATGATTAGCTATGGTTGATTATTTTGAACTATTATTCGCCATGGTTGAATTCATTGACCATGTTTGATTGGAAATGGTTTGTCATGGTTGACCATGTTTAGTTATGTGTGACCATTGTTGGCTTTGGTTAGCCATGGTTGCTTATGTGTGACCATGTTTGACTATGATTGACTTTGGTCAACTATGATTGACTTTGGTCAACTATGGTTAACCATGGTTGACTAAGGTTAACTAGATGAAATATTGTTGGTCATGGTTGAATTTGGTTGACCATGTTTGACTATGATTGACCATGAGTGACCATATTGACTATGGTAAACCATGTTGATTATAGTTGACGATGGATAATTATGGTTGATCATGGCTATTTATGGTTGTCTTTGGTTTTATTATAGTTGTCCATGGTTGTGTTGAACATGGTTGACCACAATTGACCATGGTTAACTTTGGTTCCTTGGTTTACTATAGTTAACTTTTGGTTGACTTTGGTTATGTTTCGTTTACTATGATCGACTTATGATTGACTTTGGTTTACTATGGGTTTGTTATGGTTGATTTTAGTCTACTATAGTTGACCACATTCGACCATGTTTGACTATTATTGAATATCATTCACTTTGGTTAACTATGGTTGGACATAGTCAACATGGTTAACTATGGTTGACCATGTTGATTATGTTTTACCATGGTTTGCTATGGTAATTTTGCATTGATCTATACATCATGGTTGACTTATGTTGAATTGCTATATTCCGCAATGGTTGTATTGAAATGTGACGTCCATCAAGGGTTATATCAAATTGTAATGTTCCTCAAGGGTTATGTTGGATTGTGATGTTCCCCAATGATTATATTGCATGGTGATGTTCTTCTTTGTTGTGTAATGCCAAAGTGTTGCATTCCTCAATAGTTACATCACATTGCAACATTCATGAAGGGTGATGTCACCTTGTGACATTCCTTAAGAATGATGTTTTAGTGCAATGTTCTTCAATGGTCATGATGCATTGTGATATTCATCTTGTTCGGCTTATATGGAATTTCTATGTTCCTAATTGGTATTGGTGCACACACATTCATTAAGTGTTATGTCGCATTTGTGATGTTCCTTAGTGGTTTCATTACAATGTTCATCTTGGTGGACTTATGTCGAGTTCCAATGTTTTTGAAGGGTTATGTCACATTGCAATGTTCAATAAAGGATATGTTGGATTGTGATGTTCTTCAATGGTTATGTAGCATTGTAACATTTATCTTGTTTGACTTATGTTGAATTGCTATGTTCCTTAATGGTTATGTTGCAATTTGATGTTTCTCAAGGATCATGTTAGATTGTCATATTCCTTAATGGTTTTTTCATATTGTGATGTTTATCATGGTCGACTTATGTTGACCACATTTGTCTTTAGTTGGCCACAATTCACTATGGTTGACTTTGGTTATTATGGTCGACAATATTGGTTATGATTAGTAATGGTTGACTACGATTGACCATGTTGATCATGTTTAACCATGGTTTACTATAGTAATGTTGCATTGTGACATTCATCTTAGTTGTATAATGTCGAGTTGCTACGTTCCTCCATGGTTGTGTTGCATTATGACATCCATAAAAGGTTATGACATATTGTGACATAATGCAAGGGTTATGTTGGATTGTGATGTTCCCCAATGATTATGTTGCATTGTGACGTACATGTTTGTTGACTTGCGTCGAATTGCATTGTTCCTAAATCGTTACATCACATTGTGATGTTCATTTAGGGTTATGTCACCTTTCAACATTTCTTTATGGTTATGTTTTAGAGTAGTGTTCCTGAATGGTTGACTATGGTTGACTTATATTGACCATGGTTGATTATGGTTGACTTTAGTTGTGTTGCAATGTGACATCCATCAAGGGTTATGTCACAATGTGACGTTTCTCAAGGGTTATGTTGGATTGTGATGTTCCCTGATGTGTATGTCGCATTATGATGCTCTTCTTTATTGTGTAATGTCAAATTGCTACTTTACTCAATGGTTACATCACATTGTGATGTTCATAAAGGGTTATGTCACCTTACGACATTCCTTAAGGGCTATGTATTTGTGCAATGTTCCTAAGTGGTCATGATGCATTGTAATAATCATCTCGGTCAACTTATATGGGATTAATATGTTCCTCATTGTTATTGATGCACACACATTCATTAAGGTTTAAGTTACTTGTGATGTTCCTTAATGATTATGTCACATTTCAATGTTTATCTTTGTGGACTTATGTCGAATTGCAATGCCTTTGAAGGGTTATATAACATTCTGATGTTCATGAAAGAATATGTTGGATTGCGATGTTCCTCAATGGTTATATAGCTAGGTGTCATTTATCTTGGTTGACTTGTGTTGAATTGTTATGTTCCTCAATGGTTATGTTGCAATTTGATATTCCTTAAGGGTTAGTTTAGATTGTCATGTTTCTCAATGAAATGTTTATCATGGTTGACTCATGTTGGCCATGGTTCACTATGGTCAACAATGATTAACCATGTTGATATGGTCAGTAATGGTTAACTAGGTTGACCATGTTGATTATGTTTAACCATGGTTTACTATGGTAGTGTCACATTGTGACATTAATCTTTGTTGAATAATGTTGAATTGCTTTCCTTAATGGTTGTGTCACATTGCGACAATGGTTATTTCACATTGTGACTTAATGTAAGGGTTTTGTGGAATTTTAATGTTCTTGGATGTTTATGTTGCATTGCAATGTATATCTTCGTTGACTTATGTCTAATTGCATCGTTCCTAAATGGTTGTCACATTGTGACATTCATTTAGGGTTATGTCATATTGTGACATTCCTTTAGGGTTATGTTTTAGTGCAATGTTCATGAATGGTTGAGTATGGTTAATTATGGTTGACTTTTGTTAATTATGGTTAACTATGGTTGAATATGCTTGATTATGTTTTGCCATGGTTTACTGTGGTATTGTTGCATTGCAACATTGTGGTTGACTTTTATTAACCATGGTTGTCTTTAGTTGACTATGGTTCACTATGGTTGACTTATGTAAATCATGGTTGTAAATAAGTTGGGCATGGTTCACTATGGTTGACTTTGGTTGATCATCGTTGACTATGGTTGATTATGGTTTACTTTGGTTTATTAGAGTTGATTATGTTAAACCATGGTTTACTATGGCAATGTCACATTGTGATGTTCATCTTGGTTAACTAATGTTGAACTGCTAAGTTCCCCAATGGTTGTGTCATATTGTGACGTCCATCAAGGGTTATGTCACATTAAAAAATCCCTCAAGTGTTATGTGGATTGTGATGTTCCCTAATGATACTGTTGCACTGTGGCATTCATCTTCATTGTGTTATATCAACTTGTTTTTTTCCTCAATGGTAATGTCACATTGTGAGATTCATTAAGGGTTATGTCACCTTGTAACATTCTTAAGGGTTATGTTTCGGTGTGATGTTATTGATTGGCCATGATGCATTGTGATATCCATCTTGGTTAGGGTATATGGAATTGATACGTTCCTCAATGGTTATGTCACATTGTGACATTCATCAAGGGTTATGTCACATTTGTGATGTTCTTAATGGTTATGTCACATTGTGACGTTCATCTTGGTGGATTTATGTTGAATTGTAGTGTTTTTGTGATGTTCCCTAAGGGTTATGTTGCATTGTGACACACCTCAATGCTTATGTTGGATTGTGACAACCCTCAATGGGTATGTCACATTGTGAATTTCATCTTGGTTGACTTATGTTGAATTCCTACATTCCTAAATGGTTTTGTTGCATTGGGACTTTTACAAATGGTTATGTCACATTGTGATGTTCCCAAAGCATTATGTTGGATTTTGATGCTCATTAATGGTTATGTTTCATTGTGATGTTTATCCTTGTTGACTTATGTCAAATTTTCATGTTACTCAATGGTTATGTTGCATTGGGATGCTCATCAAGGGTTATGTTGCAATGCAACATTAATAGTGTTGACCATGGTTGACATTAAAATATTAACTTCAACATTATATCACATTGGAACATTAAGAGGTTGATAATAATAATTAATATTTCTTTAGGTTAAAAAAACTATGATAATGTGAACTTTGGAGTATCTATATTCTTGTGTTTGAAATTTCTTATTACTTGATAGATTATATATCTAAATTTTTAATGAGGTCATTTATATGTTTTTGTTATTATTGAAATGTATCTATTAGATATTGTGATGCAGTGTTAATACACCAAATTGACTATGGTCAACTTTGGTTAAACATGGTTGATTTTAATTTCACATGGTTGGTTATGGTCAACCATGTTTGACTATGGATGACCTTGGAAAACTTTGGTTGACTATCGTTGACCAAGATTAGGCATGGTTAACTATGGTTGACCATGGTTGACTAAATTTCACCATAGTTAACCATGTTTATGTCACATTGCGACAAACATGGTTATGGTTAAACACGATCACTATGATTAACTATGGTTACCTCACGCTTCAACTTTATATATCTTATGTACGATCATTATAGTCAATACGATTGACTTTGTATTTTATATGGTTAATATGGTTAATCATACATATATAGATATATTCATATAGTTTTAACAAGATTGTAACATACCCACTATCATAAATCAAAGTTTTGGGTTAATTACTCAAAAATGAGAAATCTCCAGAAACTTGCATTAGCGAAATGCCAATCCCCGATTCA
>CBVK0102850255.1:0-11223 GCA_900067695.1 Picea abies
ACCAAGAAATTCGCCTCCAGTACAACATTTATTCTAGCAGCCATTATACAATTTACAAGAATTGAGATGACGAGCATATAAATTTCACCTTCCGGCGTACACAAAACCATCAAGAAAAATTGTAAAATTCGATATCGAAATTTGGGTGTTGTGATAGTAATTACTAACAAAATAGAAAAATTGTAAAATTCGATATCGAAATTTGGGTGTTGTGATAATAATTACTAACAAAATAGACAATTAATAATATTACAAATTCCAATCTAAATTTAAAATACCGTAACCGATGGCGAAGAAATCGAATACATTCTCAACTCTAGCTCTCAGCTGGCCTCCCAAGGTAGAGCTTCCACTTTCTTCCCGAGCTGGGTATGTTAGCTCTCACAAGAAAAACCAATCAGAATTTCTGCAGCAAAAACTTACTCTTATCGGTCATGATCCATTCCTCCTCTCAGCCATTTCTTTTATAGAATTTTTCTTAGTGACCACTTATCATTTTCACATTTAATTCATTTTTTCAAAATTAATTAGGAATTACTCCCCCATGTTAGCCTCATAATCCTAAAATTCTATAGTCTAAGTATTTTCTAGTATAAATGCTTTTAGAAATTAGTTTATTCTAGTTTGTCAGGATAAGAACACCTAGCTTCTATGTAAAGGACACGTATCATAAACATGTGATTATATAATTGGTTGTTCTCATAGTTTTTAGTTTAGAGTTGAGCTATATAAACTAGCCCGTTATTCAAGTGAGGTTAAGAAGTTGATTATGAGTCATCACTTCAAATTGTAATCATTTTTTCCTTATTAATAAAATTACGTGTCTGAGGACACTTTGTCAACATGGTATCAGAGCCATGGTGAAATTGTGATGGAAGAGAATTCGTGATGGATTGAGGAAGCAAGGAAGACTTCTTGACATCAACCCGGATCTCTTCAAACTCAATAGCAACGGTACTGAGGTAATCTATTGTTGTTTTAAAATAAGGAAAATGTTATTGTGATTGCATCGATCAATTTTTTTAATAATCGATTGAATCATCATTTTTTAGAATTCTATTTTTTTATAGATCTGCAATTTCAAAGATTGTGGATCCATTCCTTATTTATTAAAAAGGGCTCATTTATAAACATTGCTTTAGATCAATTAAATTTGGGTCATATTGTAAAAATTATATCTCTTGCATCTGAGCAAAGTAAGCTGGAAATAAATTTGTAATATGCCACAACAATTGGTATTCACATGAATTTGGAATTGGAGGGATCGACCCTTTTGTAGCATCCAGCATCCGCTTCCAAGATCTCATTTTATTTGCAGTGATTCATCGTGTTTTTTCTTGCAGCGAGGATCTTCTGAAGTGATCCATATTGCAGCGATTTCATATGATTATAGTGTGCAATCTATCTCTGCGCATTTTTCACCTAATCCACTCAATTTTTCCACGATTTCTCTATGTTCTTTGCTCACGATTTCTCTGGAAAGGATGCCCAGAACATTACAAAATTTGGTAGCAGATTTGTAGCCGAGAAGTGGAAAACAATACGGAAGGTGAGGATTGGAAGACGCATTTCTTAAATCACAACAATTTCTAGAGTGAATCTCTCTCTCAAGCATGGGCAGATACCATTGCTGGATCGCCATTCAAAATTGGATCGCCATTCAAATATTGGATTGCCATTCAAAACTGCAAATCACCCATCCACAGAGTCTTGACCTCGTCACTCTACTAAGGTTTGTTGTTGTTGTTGCATTGCCATCGCCATCGCCATTTGCGAGTTGAGCGTATTCCATCTTAACCATCTCAAAAAGAATATCCTGAGTATTTGGATCTCCACGCAGACCTCTTCTGCGCGAATCTACTGGTGTGATTTCACCCACTCAGACCTCTTCTTCGTGTCAAAAGATTGTTTCATGTCCTCGTTTTGGAGCCTCTTCTACGTGATTTTGGTGGCCAGGTGCAACATTGTGTGGATCTGAAACATTGGGGGATCTGAAATCAAAGTTTGAAGGCAGTGAATTCCTTTTTGAATCGCTCATAGACCTTTAGATGTGAATTCATGCTAGATCCTCAAAGGCATATCTAGTATTTTTTCTTTCTCTCGGTACACTTCATTAAAATACTTCATTTAATTTTCTAAATCTTTTCGTTATGATGCTTGATCTCCTCCATTAAAGGCAGTGCCCAGTTGGCATTGGTTTTTCCACTTGGCAGGGATCTCACTCATTCCCTCATCTTTGAAGCTTTCACTCTCTAGAAAGATGCTTGTGTCCAGAATTTTGATTATAACATCTGCATGCAGATTGTTTGGTATCATCTTATGTAATATTTTGTAGATCTTTTTGGAGCAAGATATAAATTATGAGGAATATTTTATTAAAATTTACTTTATAAAAAAAATTTGGAGTGATAAGAAGATTTTACATTAAAATATTTTTTTAAAGGGAGGACCTTTGTATTAAGGATTTGGTTTACCTTTTTTGAAAAGTTATTGAAAGCTTTAGTTCGGGAGGGGGCACATTGTGCTATTTGTAAAAGGTGTAAAAGGATATATGTCTTGTAGAAGAGATTTTAATTGTAAGCCTGATGCTCAGAAGTTGAGAAGAGTCCAGTAAAATACTCTCTCAAACTCCATTTCCAACGAGACTTTTAAAGGGTCAAAGCCAAGCCCTTAAAAGTGTTATTTTTGTGTGGATTGTGTACACTTCTTTTTGGTGCCTTGCGTCTCTATTTTGGAGTTTTGTGGATTATTCACTTGCAATCTTGCAACAATCATCATGTCTAAATTAATCAACCTATTCACATAATCAAATAAGTTAGATGGACCCAAGAATTACAAATCTTGGAGTCGGCACATGCATAACACTTTGATCTATAATGAATTATGTTGTGATATGTGTGATGGTGATACTACTCCAACTAAGCCAACTGATTCTACTTCTTTAGAAAAATGGAATTTGAAAGATTAAAAAGCACTTGCTTTGCTACACTCTTTTGTAACTGAACACATGTTTGTTCATATTGAGAATTCTAAAGATGCATGGTCTGCTTGGAATCTGTTAAAGAAGATTTTTGATACTCTTGTTGCATCTCATAGAGTTGATCTAAAAATGAAATTTCTTAAACATATATTAGCAGACAATGGTTATTTATTAGAATACATTTCAAGGATTAAGAACATTCATCAAGAAATCATCAAAGGCGGTTTTCCTAAACTTGAAGATAGTTTTCTTGTCTCCATTGTAATAAATGGTTTGCCTTCATCTTATAAGCATTTGATTGAGACTTTGAGAATAACTGATAAGTTATCAACTATGACTTTTGATTCACTTTGTGAATTACTGGCTCAACATAGTAAGTCTTTTGGAAAACAAAAACAATCTGGAGAAGATCTTTTTACTAAAGCTGAAAGTTCTAAAGAAAGAGGAAATCAAATTTTGGAAATTTTCAGAATCAGTCTTCTAATCGAGGTCATGGGAGAGGTTGTGGTCAAGGTAGAGGTCGTAACAATTTTCATCAACAAATTTTTCAAAGTAATCCTCACAATAATAATGGATAGTCAAGAAGAGGCATAAATTTGAGTCAAGTAAGATGTAATATATGTTTAAAGATGGGTCATTATGCATCAAATTGTATTAAAAGCAATGATCAAATGTCAAAGTTTAAGAAGACATCAAATTCAAATTCTCAACAATCAACTCAATATGCAGAGAATCGAGATTACCAGAATGATCAATATGAATATGTTTTTTCAGCAATTCGGCATGGACATTCATTTGAAAATGATTGGATATTGGACATAGGGGATACTCAACATATGACTTATCGCAGAGACTATTTTTGGAATTATAAATATGTTCAACTAAATCCCATTTATTTAGCTGATGATACAACTCATATACCTCAAGGAAAAGGTTCAATGAAAGTATTTCTCCCTGGAATTGGTGAAAAATGGATTTCAAATGTTTGGTATGTACCAACTTTTAAGAAAACTTTGTTATCCTTAGTCACAATCAGACAAGTTGGACATCAAATCGTCATGCAAGATGGTTTGGTGAAGATTAAGTTACAGAAGAATAACTTGAAAACAATAATGACTAGATATGAAGATGGGAAGTTACTAAGAATGAATGGGAAAGTCATCCAAAGAAAGGAAGAAGTTGCAGCAACAGTGAATTCTAAAATGTCTTCATTCAGATTATGGCATTTTCGATTTGGTCACTTAAACTTTGATAGTCTCTTGAAACTTAAGTCCCAAGATTTGGTAAAGGGTTTTCCAACTTTCAAGAAAGAAAATTCCAAGTTTGAAGCTTGTATTTTTTGCAAGCAAAATCGATAAGCTTTTCCAACCAGCTCATGGCGAACAACAAAGTATTTGAAGTTGATTCACAGTGATATATGTGGTCCAATGGAATATTCTTTCAGTGGATGTCAATACTTTATATTGTTCATTGATGACCACAGTAGAATGACATGGGTGTACTTTTTAAAGGCAAAGTCTGAAGCTTTTGAAAAGTTTGTAAATTTTCAACACATGGTTGAAAATGAAACTAGAGAAAAGGTTGCTTCTTTGAGAACTAATAATGGAGGTGAATTCACTTTAATTGAATTCAATTATTATTGTCAAAACAATAGAATTGAGAGGCAACTGAAAAAAATCCTATACTCAACGACGGAATGGAGTTACTAAAATGATGAACAGAACTCTTTTGGGCATGGAAAGATCTATGATGCATTTTAAAGGGTTGAGGACAAAATATTGGGCTGAAGCAGTCCATACTGTAGTTTATCTCAGAAATCAATCACCTACACCAGCTTTAGATGGAAAAATGCCTTATGAAGCTTGGTACGGTTTTAAACCCAAGGTAAATCATCTAAGGGTTTTGGCTCAACATGTTATGCTTTGGTTCCTAAGGAAAAGAGGACTAAATTAGAAAACTAAAGTATGAAGTGTACCTTCATTGGATACTCTGATGAAAGGAAAGGGTATAGATTGATTTCAGATGGAAAATTCATTTTCAGTAGAGATGTCATTTTTTATGAAACTTAAAGTAACAGTTTAGATGAGATTAATCATCTCCTTAGTCGTTTAGAGAAGAAAAATAGTAAGGGTAAAGGTAAGTTGAACAAGTCAAAGAAAACATTTTGGTTTGAAAAAGACTGTGTTTCTCCAGAAGACGTCTCTTTATCAAATAGTTCTTCTGATTCATCTGATAATGAAACGAAAAAAAACTCTTTTGACACTAAATCTTCAAAAGAATCTTCTCCAACCTTAGATATTTCAAATGAAAGAAGAGCCTCATTTTTTGAAAATCCTCTTTTCAACAATAATGGTGATTCAGATCCTCAATCCCCTCAACATAAGAAGCCAAAGTGGTCTGAACAACTTCTCAAAGATGCTCATTGAGATGAAATGAACAAAACAGGAACTAGGGGATCTTCAAGAGCAGAAACTAATTTTGCTCATGCTTCCACTAAACCTACTTATTTTGTTGAAGAAGTTGGACATAAAGAATGGCATGAAGCAATGATTAATGAATATGATTCAGTACTTGCAAATGGGACTTGGAACTTAGTTGATTGTTCACATGATGTTAAGCCCATTGGTTGTAAATGGGTTTATCGAGTAAAGTACAAGCCCAATGGTAAAATTGACAAGTACAAAGTAAGACTTGTTGCTAAAGGTTTTTCTCAACTGGAAGGAATTTATTATGAAGAAAAATTTTCACCCGTAGCTAAATGGAATACTATCAGAATGGTTATCAATTTGGTTGCACATAATAGTTGGAAATTACATCAAATGGATGTCAAAAGTGCCTTCCTGAATGGTGATCTAAAGGAATATATTTTCATGACTCAACCACAAGTTTTTGAAGCTAAAGGACAAGAACATAAAGTTTGCAAACTTGTGAAGGTTTTATATGTTTTGAAACAAGCTCCTCGAGCTTGGTATGCAAAAATGGATGAGTACCTACGAAAGGTGGGTTTTCAGTGAAGTGAATCAGATGATACATTGTATTTTTGAATGCAAGATAAGCACATGGTGATACATATACTCTATGTTGATGACTTAATCATAACATGAAATAATGAATCTCACATCAAACAGGTTAAGGAAGAACTTAAAGCAAGATTCAAAATGACTAATTTAGGGACACTTCATTATTATCTTCAAGTTGAAGTATCTCAATGTCCTAATCAAATTTTTCTTAGTCAAACTAAGTATGCCACTGAATGGTTAAATAAATTTGGCATGGAAGATTGTAAACCTTCTCTTACCCCCATGGAGCATAAATTGAAACTTTCTAAAAAAAAATTGGGGGGGGGATCGGTAAACAGTACAAAGTACAGGAAATTGGTTGGAAGTGTCATTTATTTGACAAATACTTGACCAGATTTGTCATATTCAGTCAGTATACTTTAAAATTTTATGCAGGAACCAAGGGAAAGTCACTGCAATTCAACAAAAAGGGTACTTAGATACATTCAAGGTACAAAAGATTTTGGTCTTCTCTACAAAAGGAACAAAAATTTTACACGTGTTGGATATTCAGATGTTGATTTTTCATGTGACATTGATGATAGAACATCCACTTCAGGTTATTTAATGAATATGGGTTCAACAGCAGTATCCTAGAATTCCAAAAAGAAAACAAAAATTGTCAATTCTTCAGTAGAGGCAAAGTACATATTAGCTTGGGAAGCAACATGTGAGATTGTATGGCTACACATAATTTTACAGGATCTTGGTGAAACTCGGAAATCACCAACCACCTTATTGATTGACAGTTAGTCATCAATAAAGATGGCCAAGAATCAAGTATTTCATTCAAAGAATAAACATGTCAACACCAAGTACCACTTCATCAGATCGTTCATCATCAAAGACATCATCAAGCCTCAATTTTGTCTATCTTAAGATCAAAGACATCATCAAGCCTCAATTTTGTCTATCTTAAGATCAAACTTCAGATATGTTTACCAAACCTCTTGGTAGAATAAAGTTCACTAAGTTCAGAGATGAACTTGGTATTTCTAAAAATGAACTTTCGGATTAAAGGGGGGATTGTTAACCTCATAATCCTAAAGTTCTATAGTCTAAGTATTTTCTAGTGTAAATGTTTTTAGAAATTAGTTTATTCTAGTCTGTTAGGATAAGGACACCTAGTTTCTATGTAAAGGACCCCTATTATACTCATGTGATTATGTGATTGGTTGTTCTCGTAGTTTCTAGTTTAGAGTTGAGTTGTATAAACTAGCTCCTTCAAGTGAGGTTAAGAAGTTGAATATGAGTCCTCACTTCAAATTGTAATCATTTTTTCCTTATTAATAAAATTACATGTCTGGGGAGACTTTGTCAACACCCCCGTACACTTGTCACCCGTTCCCTTAGTTGCACCAATAAATTCACCGTTTAATTTAATTAAATGTCAATTTCCCTCACCCGACCTAAAAGCACTTGTAAAATCACTCCTAGTTGTCTCTTTATTCCCTCTATTTCCTTTTTAATGACTGACGCATTTCTAAAACTTAGTTGTGTTCAATTTAAGAAAGTTATTTATTTAGACTAGACTAGATACCCTTCTATGCTTCCACATTCTTTTTACATTTATTTCTTTTCTTATTTTAGTTTCCAATTTGGTATTATTTTGCACACATTTATATAATTAAATCCTTAGATATAATTTTTTACTCTTTCAATTCCTAACTTGATTTTTCTTCATCCCCCGCCATTTATTAAATTTATAATTTAATTTTAGTCTTCTTACCCACTTTAGACTTAGGCTCAAATTTTTAAACTAGGCTTATAATTTTTAAGGATAATTTATAATTAATAATTATTACCCCTTTAATAATTATTCTAAGTCCGACAATGTCAAAACAAATTATTGTTTTCTAGGCACCTAGGTTCATTGACTAAAGTTTCATTTTATACCACGATGTTCCCTTCAAGATGCACTATGTGCTCCAAGGGTGCCACTCGCCTTTGATTCAAATGTTAATTACGCGACATGCCCTTCAAGATGTACTATGTGTTCCAAGGGTGACACTCGCCTTTGATTCAAATTTTAATTACGCGACTTGCCCTTCAAGACACACTAGGTGCAACAAGGGTGCCACTCTCCTTTCACTAGTTTTAATAGTTTTTCAACCCTTGGGGTCAATACCCCATTCAGGCGACCTTGTGAGAGACCAAGGGCATCAAAGGAATAAGTACCCTACCTTATTGCTCGCCCCTTAGAATATTTGTGAGCGACTATCTCAATTTTCCCTCACGCCATCATGGATCTCTCGAACTAGGTAATCATTAACCTACAATTTGAGCCACGACGGGAGTGCTAGTAGGCTATGGAAAGGTTGTTGCCACACCTCTCCCTCAATATTTGGTTGGTGTGCATGGCCCCTTTACTCCTTATGTGAATCTGATTAGCAAGCAATCGTCAGTCTGCATCCATCAACGAAACATTTTCAATGATCCATAAACAACATCATAATATACTCGATCATATGTCACATATGCATAAATAAAAATACCCAAACCAATACAGCCCACTCCCTGACTCGATCTGGAGTTCAAGGAGGTCCATTGATTCCATTAGGAAACTCGTCAATAGCAAATGCCAATACATAGAAATCCAATAACATAACATCATAATCCATCAACATCATCATAAGAATCCATAAGTGAACAGACATCCATATACTGAAACCGGATCACTTGCACACAAGCATCCTCAAAGAATAAGTCGATAACATGTGCCTGCAAGAGCGAGATATTATAGACCTCCCGGGAAATCATGGTTAGCGTGTGCAGGCCCCGAAAGTGGTGATTGATGCTCCGGGTGCAAGTGCTAAGTGGACTATTCAAAATCATGAAAAATTGGTTTGTTTCCACTAATACTCATGGACATGACATGGGTCATAAATTAATGACTTACTCTACATAGATAATCTTGAAAATCAAATCTCAGTAGTTATTCTACTTCTATCCAAAAATCTCAAATAACTATCATATCTTATGTCAAGCTTCGCATCTTGAACTGTATATCAGGGTAAGTATTTTGTGTATTAAAACTATAAATATGAATCTCAAGCTTCACAACTCGAAGTGTAGTGTATATAAAATTAGGGTTTATATGTAGAAAGAAGAATTGTTATCGGAAACCATCAACTCTATTCTAGTTCACAAAGATAACTAACTTATCAATTATTGGAAAGGTGTAATATGAATCTCAAATATTATCAACTTCTAAGTATATATCAAATCCCATTATAGCTTATTTAGGTTGAAGTTGTACTTTGTTAGAATTAATGCTTACATTAGAGATTGGTTTATATCTAGTTAGTTGTGAGAGATATTCTCCAACTATCAGATCATATTTATGTGTGTGTGGTTGAGATATTTCCTCACTAGTTTGTTATGTCGTTGAGGAAAAATTCTTGTATAAATATGTGTTTTATTGATTAATAAAATATACAGATTTTGAGTGTGCAATCTGGTTTTCCCAATTTGGTTTCAGAGAAGGTTTCTCTGAATGATATTTCTCTCACGGGAGAGCCCAGGAAAAATGAAAATATCTGAGTTGTAATTTTTGTAGGATAGTGTAGTTGGTAGTTTAGGAAAGAGTGTTGAATTTATGAGTTTTTATTTATGGAGTTATTATTGTTTGTCCATTGTGTTACGTGATGAGAATTTTGTTGATGTGGAGAAGCATATGATTGATAGATTGAAGGAGAATTTTTCATACCGGCAGAAGAGACTCAGCTTGTGGGTTCAATTGCAAATCTCTTTGATCCATTGATTACTCTTAATGCTTGAATCATTGGTTCTCTATGTGTTGTGTGCTCCAAAATAACTACAATCGTTCTTCCTAAATCAAATCTAGCTGGGCGGACTCTCAGTGTTCAGATCCGCTAGTGATTGCAATGAGAAATTCATTAGAAAAGTCGCCAAAGAAGGAAGGAAATCTCCACTTGTTGAGGACACAATTTCTCTTTCGGTTCAATTTGTTGTGTATCGGATATCGGGCATATTTCTCTATTATGTGTGAAATTATACAATCCTCATGGTAGACAGTGCTACCACCATATTGTTGAATCGTTGAAGTTGTTTAAAGAGAACAACCGTGGGTAGAATGGGTATCTAATGCAATTTATATTTGTCAAGCCAGAGGGAGAAGAGATTTATTCCCACTAGATTTTGTTGGAAAGGGAAGGATTTGACATAGATGGATAATGAAATTTCTTACAACCAAATTCACAATGAAAGCAGCAAAAGATATTCCAAATAGTGGTCCTTATCGCATGTCATTTCATATCGTAGATGAGACACACTGGTGGAAAGAAAAGTGGGCTTCTTTTAAGTGTGGAATGGGCCATGGCTGATTTTGTTTTCAATCCCTGAGTTCAAGAGAAAGAACAAGAAGAGCTAGACAGAGTGATTGGCAAGGAAAGAGTCTCATACTTTTCTAGAATATAGCTATTGGTTATGTATGTTATATTTAACATGTGTGTTTGTAAAATTATAGTATAAATAATCGATTATAGAACAAAGTGACATAATTCATGCTTGTAGTTCTTGAGTTATTTGGTGCCACAAGAACATATCGATCATTTAATTATGTCTACAGTCTTTTACAATTTGATGTTTATTGTTGTCCTTCAGTGCTCCAAGAACAACGGTTACAGGTTATCTTTGTGTGTTTGTGTGTACGTGAAAAAAAAAGGTCAAGTTGTATGATTAATTGTTGGATACATTCAATATCTAGACTATTTTCCTATACAACTGTTGAAATATATAGTTCGTTGTATTTTCACATATGGAAGTATGTTCATAGAGTGATTCAATATCGAGACTATTTTTTAGGATAGTCAAGAATCTTCAGTTCTACAAATGTGTCATTGATGGTCAGAAGCAATTGTATCTTAAATGGATCAAGTGGTAGCTAAAATTTGATGGTTGAGAAAGAGCATAGTCTATGACATTTCAGAGTGGGTAGAAATGTGTTGGAAGATTGGTTGTTGTCATTGATGTCAAACCTAGTCATGGGTTTTGGACCGCAAGATAGATAAACGTATTTGGACATGAAGGAAAATGCACATGCATATACAACACCCATGAATGGATAGTATACATCATGTTGTTTCTGGTGGTCTGTGGCACATCACGTGGATCCTCATGGTTGAGGAGAAATGAATTTTTAAAGATGACAAAGTGAATTGA
>CBVK0102850278.1:0-11994 GCA_900067695.1 Picea abies
TTTGATAGGATATCTTATCCAAGACATGTGTGGAGGATTTGAAGGAATAAGTTGAGATAATAGTGGATCTGTAATTATGACACTCTTCAAGACTTTCATGTATATAAGAGAGTGCTCTCTCTTCATGAAGGGGGGAAGTGAGATAATCAAATTATTCATAATTGGGAGTTAGAGAGTTAGAGAAATCATGTTATTCATAAGTTAGTCTTGTAATTAGGAGAAGGGGATTCTTCGCTTTGTTATTCTTTCATGCTTTTTCATTTGAATATTGTAATATAATTTGAGATTGATATATTGTGTGAGCTCACATATGTCATTTATCGTTCAACTCTTCACATGTTGTATTGTTTTTCTCTTATGCAATTTCGATGCTTTCTTAGATTAATTTCATTTCAGCAATTTAGATTATATTACTTATACTTCAGTCCTGCATATATAGTGTGTGTGCTTCATAAGCCTACGAACCTTGGATTGACAAATTAAATAGTTGGGAAAAGACTACAACGAAATTAAATGACAATATTTTTGCCTAACAGAAACTAAATCTAATTTCATGCACAACATTTCAATTCACTTAGGATTCATGCCTTTAATTAACAAAATGTCAATTATAGATAACCAACATTGCAAAACATTTATCTTTTGTTGAAAAATTTCCAAGACAAGCATAAGAGTGATTCACATCCTTTCCATGGACATTTGGTGTGGATGTCACCCCCAAGTCAAGCTATGAGATAATAAGGGTGAGAAAAACTTATTAGACTCTATCCTTCACTCAATCCAACCCACAATTCCATGAATCAACAAATATGAACATTTGTTATAGTTCACACAATGCATAATCCCCCAAAAACCTAAACCAACTTTTGGTCAACCAAGATGCAACATATAGTAATTTCTTTTCATCCAAATGTTTCTTGATAAGGCTCATTGGGTTTCGAAATGGTGGCCACTCAAAGGGGCACGAGCCTTAATTTGAGGTCCTATGAGAGCCTAATGTTGTATTTGGCTAAAGAGTCATCATTGGTGTCTTCCTCCATGGATCTCAGAAACCTTTTTGTACATGACACTCTCAATTAGGGTTGCACCCTATGTGGCTCCCAAGTTCTCTACATTGAAGCTCCTAGGTGATCAAGTAACAATAAAGTTTAAGAGCACAAAAGAGAAATCCCAAGGTAGCATATTTTTCCATATACATATTATACTAAACCTAGGGGAGAAAGTTTTATGTTGTTAATGCCAAGACAATTGGAAAAATGCAAGTTCCATACCTTGTTCAATTTTATTTCAATAGGCATGGGTTTGTTCCCCATAGAGGGTTTTTCCCTTCATGCCTTCAACTCAAATGTTACTAAGAGTTTGGAGCATAGATCAAGAAGGCCATCATCATGATGAAGGGGATGCTACAAGTCAAGGGCATTGTTTTGGGGGATGTCTGTGACATATTGAAAACATATATGATCCAAGGAAAATGGATTATCACATTCCCCCCCCTGAGCATACAACCACCTTTGGGGGTCGTTTAAAGAACGACCTCTTGATAAATGTTTTTAGGTTTTTGTGAAATCCTTGGATGGGAAATAAATTTCCCTGGAAGTGGATGTTCAATTACATTTATCAAGGGCAATTTTCAAATCATAGAAGGGATTTTACATCTTTGAACAAATGTTGCCTTTAATTGGTAGGCCACTGGAGGATTACTGCAATTTTTAGGATTACAACATTGGAAAGGAGGCAAACATATGCCTACTTATTACTTTTATTATGGGGAGGGTCTAGAGAAAAATGGCTAAGCTCAACATTTGGGACTTGGAAATATAGGACTCCTAAAGAGGGAACAAATAAAAAATATTTCTTCTTCAAGGAATCCCTCCTCATATCGACTAATGTCGATATTTTTAATGATTCCATTCACTCATATCTAGCCAAACCCCTTCCAATCCTTAGAAGGGTCATGTCCCTTCTATTTTTAAAATCAAACATAAACACCACCACTTTTAAAGTTATATCCATCTTGGGTAAGTGAGCAAGAAGAGTATTGTTTAGCACATAACATTATATACAAATTTATAATGGTATTTAACCCTCTCTGAAGCATGTCCATACTTGTATGGAAAGTTCTAGGAAAAAATTCTTAGAGGACATCATGTTAATGCATCTAACTTCTAAGGACTGTATTTTAGAGTTTGTTATGAACATTAATAGAGGTCAAATTGCAAGTATATCACCTTGGTTAATGGGGAAGAGGGAATTTTTATGATGCCATGGTCCCCTAGTTTTAACCTAAATTTGGAATGTTTGCCAAAGATATCGTTTTGGCTAAAACTGTTGATATTATGGTAGCTACAGGAGGTATTTACCTCCCACTTGTAACCTTTGATGAGAGTAGAATATTCAGGGAAGTAAGAGAAACCCTAAAGACTTGGATAATAACTCTAGAAGATAAGTCAGCTCAATGGAATAATTAATATTGAGTTATTATCCCCCAGGAAGTCCCGGTTAGTTAAGATGGAGCAGTATAAATAGAGGGATCTGGAGCTCATTTGTGACTCACTCACTTGAAAATGCATAAGACTAGTAGTGCACAAGTTTGGAGATGAGTTGTAGTTGCAGTTGCTACAACTGGCATTTCAACTTTTGGCTTGGACTTTCTACTTGGTCTTTGGTTATGTTTTCTTGCTGTGCTAGCCTTGGTTTTTTATTGATATGCTATCATAATTATTCTCTCTATCAAGGTTAAGGTGCTCGGGGGTGGCCTTTGTGCCTATGGTTGGGTGACAATATTGCTATATTGTCTATGGATAAATGAGCACACCCACTTTCCTAACAGGTTATGGGCCCAAACCTCCTTTAGTCAGTCTAACCATTGGAAGGAATCTAATCCATAAGATTATCAATCTGGTTGAAGAAATATGGCTAGGGTTTCTAGCAGGTGTAGTTACTGAATCACTATCGCTAGGGTTACTAGTAGGTGCAGTTGAAAACCCTAAAACCTCTTTCCCAACACCTTATGATGGAATACTTCACTCAAGGAGAGTATATTCTAGCGCAACTTAGTCCAACACACTTATTGGCACTCTCAGAAGGAAAAAATTTCAAGGTTGAGATTTTGGGTCAAAGTCAACATTTGACCAGTCAAAGTCAAAGTTTGACCAACTACTAGTCAAAAAAAATCATGAATAAAAAGACAGATCATGTAAACTATTTAGTTCCTATAGGAATTCTTTAAGATGACATGTGGATAATTTACAGTGGAGCTTCCAGGAATATGACATGAGACCAGGTCAGACTCTCTAGTCTGATTGAAAAGAAGACATCCTACAAGGTAGAACTTGGAGACAAGAACACCTATTTAGTTGAAGGAATTGGTCAAGCCTCCATCAAATTGAAATTAGGTAACAATGTTAATTTGGGAAATGTCTTATATGTACCTGGTTTAGAAAAGGATCTTGTATCTATATCTTTTCTAGAAGACAAAATAAATAGAATAGCCTTTGTAGATGGTGAAGTACTATCTTGGTCTAGAAACTCCAACATAGAGAATGCTAGAGTTATTGGAACTTGTGAAGGAAGATTATAAAGAATACTAGAATGTAATGATGAAGCTTTTATACATGATGAAGTCAATCCTAGTGAACTTTGGCATAGAAGGTATGCTCATCTTAACTATCAAGCATTACCTTTCCTTGAGAAAATGGTTGAAGGAATACCAAAACTACAATCTACACATGAACGAATTTGCAGAGGATGTGCTCTTGGTAACAATTTTAAGAATCCATTCTCAAGTAGAAATAATAGATCTAAGGAAATCCTAGATGTAATACATTCAGATGTTTGCAGTTTGATGCCAATCAAATCTCTAGGAGGTTTTGTTTAATATGTAATGTTCATAGACGATTACTCAAGAAAGATCCGGTTATATATCTTGAAGACAAAGGATGAAGTTTTCAACAAGTTTCAAGAATTCAAAGAAGAAATAGAAAACCTCACAAGCAAGAAAATCAAGACTTTGAGAACATATAATGGAGGAGAATACACATCCAAGGAATTGTTGCCTTTTGCAAATCAATGGGGATTAGGAGGGAGCTAACCGTTCCTCATAATCCTCAACAAAATGGTGTAGTGGAAAGGAAGAATAGATCCATCGAGGAAACCGTGAAGGAACTAATGAATGATCAAGGCTTATCCATGTATTTATGGGGAGAAGCAGCCATGCCAATAATATATGTTCATAATAGAAGTCCCCACCACATATTGAAGGATATGACTCCAGAAGAAGCATTCTCAGGAAATAAATCCAATGTGGAACACTTAAGAATCTTTGGGTGCCCTGTTTACATTCATATTCCTAAGGATAAAAGGAAGAAACTAGAACCCTCAGGAAATAAGGGCATATTTGTTGGATATAGTGAATCATGTAAATCCTATAGAATCTATATTCCATAACAACATAGGGTTGAAGTCGGCAGAGACGTAACCTTCAATGAGAATATGGATTTCAATAAATCTATAGAAGAATCAATAGAAGAAGAAGAATATGAAGAGCCTAAAGAAGAAAGCACTTGTCTTCCATAAAGTCAAAATGAAGAACCAAGACAACTTGATCATCCTATGCAACCATGTGAACCTATTGAATCATTCATTGTACCCAAAACTAGAAAACGTCCATCTTGGCTTGAAGCTACTCTACAAGAAGCAAAAAAACTCAAATCTTAAAGTGGCACCTTCAGAGAAAGAAAAAATCCCAAAAGATTCTCCAGCTATGCAACATGTATGACAACGCTTATAAATGAATAACCCACCACATTTGAAGTAGGTAAGAATAAATAGTGGAAAGACAGCATGACAGAAAAATACCAGTCTATCATGAAAAATGACGTATGGGAAATCATGCCTAGACCTAAGGAAAAATCAATGGTAACTTCAAAATGGTTCTATAAAATCAAACATGCAGTAGATGGAAGCATGGAAAAATACAAGGAAATATTCGTAGCTAGAGGGTCCTCCAAAAAGGAGGGAGAATATATGATGAAACCTTTTCTCATGTTGCCAGATATACTTCTATTAGAGCCATTATGTCTCTTGTTGCTTCCATGGGATGGAGTCTACATTAGATGGATGTAAAGACAAATTTTCTTAATGGAGCAATTGAAGAAGAAGTATACATCGAACAACCTCAAGGTTTTGAAGTACATTAAAGAGACACTCATTCTTGAAGATTAAAGAAATCCCCATATGGACTCAAGCAAGCTCCAAAATCTTGGTATGCCAGAATAGACAATTACTTAATAAGACTTGGTTTCTCTAAGAGTCATGCAGATCCAAATCTATACTACAAGGTTGTGAACAATGCACATGTGATTCCACTGTTATATGTCAACAACTTATTATTTATAGGTGCAGAGTCTCTCATCACCCAATGTAAGAAGGAACTAGCTTCTGAGTTCTATATGAAAGATCTTGGTTTCATGTACTATTACTTGGGACTAGAAGTATGGCAGAAGCATGGTGAAATATTCCTTGGACAAGGAAAGTATGCAATGAATATTCTTCAGAAATTTGGAATGATGGATTGAAAATCCATGGCGACTCCTATGACCATAGATATAAGAAAAGTAAGAGACTCAGATTCTGGTCCAGTAGACACGTCCCTATATCGACAATTGATTGGGTCATTGATGTATCTAGTAAATACTCAACCATATATTTTCTTTGATGTAAACACCTTAAGCCAGTTCTAGGTGGAACCCATACATGAGTATTGGATAGTTGAAAAGAATGTTCTAAGATATATTCATGGGATGCTAAAATATGGTTTAATATACACCTCATCTAGTGATATACAACTTCATGGATTCATAGATTCAGATTGGGAAGGGAGTGCATAAGACATAAGGGGTACTTTAGGGATGTGTTTTAGTTTGGGCTCTACTATGATATCATAGGGCAATAGGAAACATAAGTTTTTTGCACTTATCACAATAGAAGAAAAATATATTGTAGCATGTGAGGCATGTACCAAAGCAGTACAAAAGAGGAATTTGATTTCTGGATTATTTGATTAGGTACCAGATTAGACCGTAATATACTGTGACAATGAAAGTTGTATAAGGCTATCGGAACACCTAGTGTTTCATGACCGATCAAAACATATTGATATAAAATACTACTTTGTTCATGATAAAGTCATGGAAGGAGAAGTGAAACTCCAATATATCTCCATAGATGAGCAGGTAGTAGATATTCTGACAAAGCCTTTGTCCATGATAAAGTTTGAGTACTTACGAGACAAGATGGGGCTCATGGAGATAACTCCCTTAGTTGAAAGGGAATATATGGCTCCCTAGGTTGGGAGGGAGCATTGATACATATTATTGATTCATGGGGAGTCATTTTCTAGTTTGGAAAATGCTCTAGGTTGGGCAATTCCTTTCCAGTCCAGAAAGTGGTTCGAGATTTATTACAAATAGGCATTTTCCAGTTTAGAAAATGGTCCAGATTAGACAATCATTTTCATAATGACAATGTTTTGATGGATTTTTGATGTACCATAGACAACAATTCCCCTTGTGTCTAGTGTGGGGGAATGGTCTAGGATAGCCATTCTTCTTGGTAGTCACTTTGAGGAGTGGTCAAGTAGAATGGTCCACCTCACCGAGAAGTCATTCTTTTGAAGTTCATAGTTGTGAGTAGTTTCAAAGAATGGTCCATTTTGTAGGTTGGTGCAGGATAAGAATTTCCTTAGGAAATAGTCTGGATAGTCATTCCCTAGGGCATACTCATTCTCTCCAGGTTGCACTATGATTAGTGTCGAAGGAATGGACTAGTTAGGGGAATGGTCTAGGTTCAACAGTTAGGGATAGGGATGTTGATATTATGGTAGCTGCAGGAGGTATTTACCTCCACGTGTAAACCTAACGAGGATAGAATACTCCAGGAAGCAAGAAGAAACCCTAATGAGTTGGCTAATAACCCTAAAAGACTTGTCGGCTCAAGAAGATAATTTATATTAGGTTATTAGCCTCCAAGAAGGGAAGTCGGCCAGAAATAATAATATATACTGAATAGGCAGATACCCAAAATGAGAAGTCGGCCCAGGCAATTAGTATAAATACAGGAGGCCAGTTCTCATTCAGGCAGGCAGTCTCAAAATTGCAGAGAAGCAACTTGTGCGCACTGTAGTTCCCAGTCTTCTGTGCAGGTTTGAGGAGAGCTGCCATTGTAGTTGCTGCAACTAGCATATCACGTTTGGCTTGGACTATCTCTTAGCTAGGGTTTGGAACATTTGATTAACTCTTGTTGGTGTGCTATCCTTGGGGAAAGGTGTGCTACCCTTTTTTTGGCTATCTAGCCTAGGGTTTTCTTCCAGAGTGATTCTCTATCAAGGTTAAGGTGCTTGGAGGGTGGCTTCGGCCTATGGTTGGGTGACAATAGTGATATTGTCAATGGTAAAATGAGCACATCCATTATATTCTAATAGTTTATGGGTCCACACCTCCTTCATTCAATCTAACCACTAGAAGGAAACATAGTCGTAAGGATATTGAGCTCGTTGAAGAACTACCGCTAGGGTTTCTAGCAGGAGCAGTCATCATAGAACTGTCGCTAGGGTTACTAGCAGGTGTAGTTGCAGAAACTCTAATCCTCTCATTGAGGAACCTTAAGTGAAGGGATTGACCTAATTTCTAGACGGATCAATGTGCCCTAGCCTAGTGCATCTCCCGATATTCTCAGCAAGCCAACACGTCAAGTTTGAGTTTCTGGTCAAATATAGGGTTGACCAAGTCAAAAAAGCCATGACTTACTCTATGAAGTCAGAGAACAAGTTAGATGGAGCTTCTAACTTCAGAGTGTGGAAGACAAGGATTAACCTCATCCTTGCCAAGAATAAAGTGCTGAATATCGTGAAAGGAAAGATTCTGGAACCAGTGTTTGAAGAAGGAAAAGAGAAGGAACCACAGAACGTTGCAATTATGGAGAATTTCAAAGATGGTGACTTCAATGATACGAGTATCATAGTGGAATCTATTTGATACCCTACATCTCCCATCTTGACTCATCGAAGAAGGTGTACGATGCCCTAACAAATCTCTTCTCAGTCAGAAACATTGGACAAGTTATGAGTCTGAAGAATGAGCTCCATGACATGAAGATGAATGATGAGGACAACATAACATCATATTTGTGATAATATCTTAGTTAAGATATCAACTACAAGCTATTGAAGAGATCATCTCAGAGAAGGAATTGGTAAACATAGTACTCAATGGTCTTCCCAAGATGTGGGATGAATTTTCCGCAAGCATGAACATAATAAAGGAGTATATGACATTTGAAGAACTTTGGACTTGCTGTGCTCAAGAAGAATCAAGGATCGGTGCAAAAGAGAAACCCCAAAAGAAGTACAATGATCAAGCCTTCACAACAAGATTCAAGAACTTTAGGAACAAAAGGAAGTTTGGTTCAAAGAGGAAGACAAATCAAGAGAAAGATATTTCATAAATACAATGCTTCAACTGTCGAAAGTATGGTCACTACAAGAATCATTGTCCCGAGCTAAAGAAAAGGAAGGAGAAACATGAAGCATCAATTGTCGAAGAAAAAGAACCTACAAAGGAGACTAAGTAGGATAAAAGAGACTTCTTCTTCCAAGGGTAATAATACTCTTCTTATTTCTTGTTCATATCTTGTTTGCATCGTCTTTGTACATATCTTGTATATCTATCTCTTGGAAGATAATGTGTTCCAAGAAGAACTATACGTATGGAAGAACAACAAGATAAGGATTGATATCATTAGATAATACACATGAAAGGATGAAATATGTCAAACAAATCATGTGGAAGCTATTGCAAGATAAGATGAATCAATCATGAAGAGACTTAGAAGAAGCAAAGACAGAAAGAAGTCAACAATCAAGAGGAAATTAGAGAAAGACTTATGACATTTTGTAGAAGACAACAAGATGGAAGAATGGAATCTGTTAGACGAAGGGAGCTGATTATATGCACTCATACATGAAGCAAGGATTAGGAGGGAGATAATCCTATGATACATTAAATATGATGAAGTATATATCCATGGTAGCAGCCATGAAAGACAATACGTGTCTAGTTCAACCTCAGAAGAATTCTTCTTCAAAGAGAAGCCTTAAAGTATCCTTGGTTGGCCATCCACATCTGTGATCCTATGATGAAAGAAAGAAATGGAATATTTAGGGCATGTAGTATATAAGAAACTCCGTGGACCCAAGAGCTAAAGAAAAACATCAGGAAGAACATGAAGATTTGAAGAAAGAAAGAGAAGCCAGAACAACCAGTCATTGTATTACGAATCACAAGATTACCAGCTTGATATGAACTCACTAAAAACAATAAACTGAAACTTGTGGTGAAGAAGAATGTATATATGCAAGCATTGCAATATCCATAACTAGGGGTTCTCCCAAATGGAGGGAGGATACCATGATGATTACTTGTTCCAGTAAATAAGACATGCCTCTACATGAGTCATTATATCATCCACAACATCCATGAGTTGGAGTTCTACATCAGATGAATGTAAAGAATGTTCTCCAGAAAAATTGAATAAAGAGCATATGAAGAGAAACCTCAAGACTTTGAGGCATAGAACCTTGTATGTAGATGGAAGAAGATAACTTGGTGGAGAACCTCTAGTGCATAGCATAAGCATGGTGAATATTTTCTATAACAGAGATATTGTATCAAGATGATTACTCAATAGATCAGATCTCATGATGACAAAAGAAATGCCACATGGATATGTTCCAGTTTTCCAACAATGATATACTATATTGATCAGAGCTACATGAAGCCTTTAGAGAAAAACCAGTGTTCTAGACCAAAGTACATTTGAAATTAAGCATTACATTATCCATGATGAAGTCCAGAAAGGAGAAAGTGGTTCTCCAATACATATCTCCACAGATGAGTAGATAAGCATACATTATCCAAGATGAAAGAGTTTATGTACTCAAGCTGGAGCTCATGGAGACAACTTCCTTATTGAAAAAGGAAGAGATGACTGCTAGGTTGGGAGGGAGCACTGAAAATATTATTGAGGACATTCATTTTCAATATTGAAAAATAGTCTAGCTTGGATAGATTCTTTCCTATTTGGAAAGTGGATTGATATTTCTAATGGACAATGATTTCTGATGCAGGAGCAACACCGACATCAAGCGAGCCAACGTGGAGACAATGGACAATTGGACAAGTGCCAACGCAAATTTCAAAATCACCTTGAAGCTATTGTGCGATCTTAAATGAATCCATTAAGAAGAAGCACACTTGTATAATGTAAACAGACCTTGAGCAATTTGCCCTTGTCCTTAGTAGGTAGAAGGCATTTAAAGTAGTTAATGCAAGTAGGTAGAATTGAATGTGTAGATTAGACAATTTTAGAGCGCAAGAGGGAAACAGGATATAGACACCCTCATTGTGTATTGTAACATGATGGGAGAGAAGCAACATTGTTGAAAGAGCATGTAGAGAGCTGTGTAAGAACACCCATGTATAGATATTTGGATTAATACAAAGAGTTTGATTCAAATTCATGGTTTCGTGTTTGTTCTCTGTGTATTGATGTTGAATGATATGCTCATGAATGTTTGCTTCCTGTTATACATTTGCTTTATGTTCTGTGTATATGATTTCATGTTTTGAGTTTGAAGTCTGAAAGGAAGTAGAAATGAGTTTCAATTGTTTCTCTATCTGAACAAGGAGTTCTTGCAAGGAGTGTAGTTGAAGTGTCTGCAAGGAGTGCATTGACAAAGGGTTCAGATAGGGTAGCTTTTGTTCTCGTTCAGAAGTGCACACAGGCACATGAGTCGTGAAAGGAGTGTGCAGGCCAAGCTAAGTTTTAGGGTTGTGAACCTGAGTAAAGCCTTTTGAGACTGTTGCTACAGGGGTGCGCAGGGTCGAAGGATTTCAACACTTGGATGTGTTTGAAATTTGTCCGTAAGAAGTGCGTGCAAGGGTTTCTGAAAAATTCAAAGTTGGGGAAAGCTCAAAAGGAATTAGGCCTTCGAAGGAGTCGAAGGAAAGAAAGAGGCCAAGTACGTTTGAAAGTTGAAGGAAAGTGTAGCGACACGGGCCGTAGGAAGAGAGATTCTCAGAGGAAAGAATGGACGGTCGGAATTCTCTGAGGAGAATTTGTGAATTTCCGTGAGCTGTTAGATCTCATAGAGAAGCAGGGAATTTATAGCACAAGCGTCAAAAGGTTCAAATCTTAGGAGGAGTATGACCATAGATCCAAGCCATAAGGACCGTCGGATTTACACATGGGTTTCCATATCGGGAATTTGTGGATTGAAGTCCTGTAAACCTTGCAACGGGAGTCGCGAAATCATGAACCGTGATATCCCGAAAGTTAAGTGGATTTGTGTGGGGCCACAAGAGCAGTGAGGTGGACAAGTGGCACGTTATATTGGAGTTTTGTGGGGTGAAGTTCTGAAACCTTTGCATTAGGATTCGCGATACCGCGAAGTACGAAGTCCCAACAGAGGTGACGGGGCATTGAAAAGTAAACTGCGTGAGTGCATTGGAGTTTTGGCAAATCGGGATTCAGGAGTCGGAGAGACGAGTTGTTCGACATCATGATCGTCGAAATCACGATAGGGAAAATCCTAAAAGGAAAAAGAAAAGGTCAGCGTTGACTGTTGTTGGGTTTCGGGGGTTCGAGAGTCCAACACTCGACTACTGGGTTCACGAAGTTGCGAAGTCCGATCTCCCAAGTGTATAGAGGGGTTCCTGTGAGAGTTTGTTGTGGGTGCAAATTTCCCGATAGGGAAATAGAAGAGCCAATTAGAGTTCTTCGGGCTAGTGAAAGGAAAGCTCCTGTGTTGACGTGGACCTTTCGACCTGTGGGCTGCAGTTGAGGAAGTCGACGTCAGTTTGGTATTAGAGCACAGAAATATTCTTTTCTTTCCGTAGAAAAGAAAGATAATTCACCATGCCGCCAAGGAGAAGGGAC
>CBVK0102850311.1:0-10352 GCA_900067695.1 Picea abies
ATCCACTCAACCCATGATAACAACATAACATAACTTATTGAATAAAGAAATTATCCACTCAACCCATGATAACAACAATAACTATAATGACTCCAAGAAGAGTTCCAAGCCATATTCATGGATCCAAGATAACAACAATAACTATAATGACTCCCAGAAAGAGATTCAGTAAGGAAATATATATATTATAACCAATATAAACCACCTCAAAATATAAAGAGATTATAAAGAAAACAATGTTTAAAGAGTGGCAAGATAGGTATTATAACCAATATCAATCACCTCGAAATATAAAGAGATTATAAAGAAATAAATGTTTAATAACTATCATGACTCCCAAGGTTACACTAAGAAAAAATAGATATTATAACCAATATCAATCACCTCAAAATATAAAGGAATTATAAAAAGAAAGCAATGTTTAAAGAGTGGCAAGGGTAAAAAGAAACAATGAAGAAATGATAAGTATTGGAACCAATATGGATCACCTCACACGGTCAAGGATTATGGAGAAAACAATGTTTAAAGAGTAGCAAGAGGAGTAACAAACAACACTTAATATAAGAATTTTCATCACATAGAATTATGAATTTAATATAAGAACTTTCATCATATAGAATTATTTAAATGGGAGAAGTCTAAATGTTATTTGAATATTATTATGAATTATGAGTTTAAATGAGAAAAAGTTTAAATGTTATTTAAATATTATTGGAATTTGATTATATAATTAAATTTTTTATCATTAAAATTGTATTGTTATAAGTTTAATTAGATTCAATACTTTCAAAAAAAAATCATTTTATCAAAATTATACAATCTTAATCATTAAAATCTATAATTTTAACTATTTTTTTAAAATTGTAAATAAAAATATATAAAAAAAATTCAAATTATGTTTCCATGGATTCTCATATTCAAACTGACTGGATTTCCCATGCAAACAATTTAGTGGAGTTCATAATTAACGGGGACCTCACCCTCTGCAGTGGCATTTATTACTTTGTACCAGGGTGTACAGAGCTCTTTGGTAATAACCTCCTCCACTTATTTGGATGTACAGTCCTCTGTTAGGTTGTTGGTAGTTAGGTGTGTAATATACAGCTTGTTAAGTAATCTTGAATGATGCTGTATATACAAGATCATTAGGCGAGCAATGTTAAGCAGTATTGAATGATGCAACATATACATATATAATCTGATAACCTTGTTATATACACTGAGATATATGACTATATACAGCTTGCTTAGCAAGCTGTATATTGCTGGCCTAGATAGCTATGAAACTCAAAAAAAAAAATCAGATTCCAGTCATGCAGAGTAGCCATGCA
Organism: Picea abies; assembly: GCA_900067695.1. Taxonomy (NCBI): domain Eukaryota; kingdom Viridiplantae; phylum Streptophyta; class Pinopsida; order Pinales; family Pinaceae; genus Picea; species Picea abies. The sequence goes on from CBVK0102850311.1 coordinate 1,332, forward strand.
ACTCCAAAAGGAATCAGACATTTGGTCACGAAATCCAATTATACATTGTGTGCCAATTGGAAGGAATAGGTACCCAATGGCCAGTCAATATGAGCGACGTGAATGGATGGCAATTACAATCAACTTTGAGTACAATTGATGTGAATCAATCTATCTATGGAAATTTTTGAGACCAAGACAATTGATGTGAGCATTGATCTGACAGCAAGCTAATGAGAGCGCTTGATATGATATGAGATCCAAACTGTTTATAATGCTGTTCTTTTACAACCGCCATTGATGAATACTTTGCAATTTACCAATTCAGGCAAGTCTAAATCACATCATCTTAAATCTCAAAATCTCAGCTTTATCGTATCACTTGACAGCTACTCTGTACATTAAATTGTGCTCTGCTAGATACGCACTGAATGCAGTCGAGGGGACCATTTAATGCTTTCAGCAACTCCCACCGAAGGTATAAAAACTGAAGTTGTACAGTTCGGCGCATGGGCACGCTGTACAACAATTTCGTCTGTGATAAGATGGGTCATGGTTCCAAAATTCTGATGTATTAATTTGTATGGCCTTTTTTAAAAGCTTATTCTAATCATTTTATTTTTTGGTTTTTTATTTTTTTGTGTTTTTATGCTGAATGTTTGATTTTGCTCCAAATTTGATGAGGAATGGTTGGATCTGTAGATTTGAGTGGCTAAGTTTGTATAATCAAAGTGTTTTAGGATATTTTTAGCATGCTGAATCTATTTATGCATTCAAAAATGCAATTTAAACAATAAAAAAATAGCTATTTTGTCCAGCAAAAAGATACAACGAGTATATTATCTTTCTGTTAGAGCAAGATTTGCTTCATCCTATGCAATCTTGCATAGAAGGATTTGCCTCATCCTATGCAATCTTGCAGAGAAGGCTTTATTTCATTTTCCTATGCAGACTTACTTTCCCCCAAAGACAAAAATAAATATTTTTTCACTTGTACGCACCTTGAAAGCTGTACAACAAGCGTATACGCTGGCTACTCCACTACAGCCTGTGTACATCGGGATTTGTGCCATAAAAACAAAATTAAATGTTGGGTTTCCATGTCACGACAAGAGATCTCTGATCCCCGAGCTTTCATATACTGGAAGCGTTCCCACTGGGTCCTTCAGTTGCATTTTGAAGGCAGAAGTCAATTCTGAGCTATGGAAAATGGGAGAGAATTCAACTTTGAGAGCAAAGTTGCTATCGAGAAATTATCACTTCATTATTGAGTCTGCATCCCTTTGTCCTTTAAGTCTGAACACAGTGTCCAGCCCCCAAGCTCTTCCCTTGTTGATGGAAAACCTATTTGTCTCGCTTATATGAGCTTGCCTTTGGTGGAGGATTGAAGTGATGGAGGCCCAGTTGGAAGGAACTCGATTTCTTGGTTCCGAACCATACCAACACAAAAGTCTATAATGTTTCACTTCTGCTGATCATTTATTAATAGAAATACTCATTTCCCGTCCAATTGATATCTTGCAAATATATGTGTTATGATCCATGGACATGTTTGTTTTGTATATTGATAGATTATGCTATCTAATGTGCTAACATGTTATATCATCACTATATGCTTGCTCTACTTGTTTGTTGAGAACTTGTTGCAAGTATAATGCTTTGGGTCGAAGTGCTCAATTGTGGACATCATCAAACGTTTGGACGAAGTAGGCCACTTTCTTATCTCTCTTGCACATTAGTTTATATAGCATATGCTGGAATTGAGTTGATTTATGCAGTCATACTTGTCTGTTGTGGTTCACCCTAGCCATAGAGAGATTTTCCTCACAACAGAAGTGGTGACTCGACTGGGGAGAATCTTCTTTCTTAGGGTTTTAAGTACTTTTCTCCTTAGATTGCTCTTGTTTCTATTGTGGTTCTTGTCATATCATTGCTTGACAGCTCATGTTCACTCTAGGTCTGAGTTTTTAGCCTTTCTCCCTTGCCTGGCCTTATTTCAAAGCATATACGCGCCTTTTTGCTTGACAGTCGCGTATACACATAGGTTATCTCACTGCAAGCTGCGTATATACGCTTTGTTTTCTCAAATAGTCGCTTACACCTTTTCCCTTGCTTGTTTGCTTGGTCTGGTGTTTGTTGGGTGGGATTTGATGCTTGCTGAGTAGTGTCTTAGGTCTATGTAGTGCCTGTTGAGTACCTGTGGGATGACAGGAAACCTTCTTTTGGTTGAATTTTTGGCCGAAGTTTTTCTCTTCATCTTTTCATTTTTATTGTCCTTGTACATTGGGTTGGTTACTTTACTGCTTGATATCCTGCTTGAGTTATCTATTTTTTATACATAGTAGGTCTATGTATCAAGTTACTTTTCAGTCCATGCATTTTCAGTTTTGATATAATATTAAAAATACAAAAAAATAGGCATTTTGCATTGCTTGGCATTTTTTGTCTTTTGAGTTTTTATCATTAGCTTAGTACATATAGTGAAAGATTGCATTTTTACTTTTGAATCGCAGAGTTGAATAGGAAAATTGCATTGTTTTTAGGAGCATATCATTCATCAAAAGTTAAAGTTAGATTTTGCATTATTTTCATATTTACTTTCTTGCAGATTCATAACACCATTGGTTTCATCACCATATAACTTTTTGAGTAATCACAGCCATAAAATCAATGCTATAATTTAAAATTTATTAGTAACGATTTTATTTTCTAGGATGCACAAACTAGCCTAGGATTTAGTGCCTTGGAATAGGATTTTGTGAGTATAGGATTTAGTGCCTTGGAATAGGATTTTGTGAGTAAACTTCTCCAAGGCAATTAAATCAACATATGTGTCTGAGAAAGGGAGTTGAGAATTCCATTGTATAATTGGTAAGATCAGGGGGCTCCTCTCACACCGGAGTTAATCACGAGGGTGCGCAAAGTTAGTTGAAGGGATATCCCATGGATACTCGCCTAGCGTCAGAGATATTTCTGTGGATTTATTCATATTTGGGGATCTTGCTAGTGCCCATACCTCTGTGAGAGGTAGTGCTTTCAAAGTTTCAGGCTTTGCTACCCTACCCATATGGTGATCCAGACTTACGACTGCTCACCTGTGGATCAGTTATACAGTGGTTTATTAGTTGCTTGACTTATGTATCTCATAAGTTACTTGCAGGGGTTATTTTGCTAGTACTCTGGGTCAGATAGGGGTCGGACAACACACAACATTTATGGAGGATTACCTCTCCAAGGGGATCTGATCGACTGGTTGTTAATCCCACGAGGGCCCCTATAATTGATTATGTTACCTCCGATCTTTAGCAGGGAGTCTCAAGTCCCTCTTGGACGATACATACCTTCTTTAGGGAGGGAGACCACTCAGCCACTTTACCCTGTTTGCATGCATATTGGTTGTTTTACTTTTGGTGTGCTCTTTGCTTACTAGTTGGCTTGAAGAGCCTATACTGAGCCCTCATTATGGATAGTGGAGTTTCTGTGACTCCCTCATTTGTTGCTACTTACCCCATGATGCCCACTCAGTTTATGGGGACAAATCCTCTTGTTTCTTATAATGGTATGAAGAACTTTGGTACTTAGTTCGCGCCTTGGGTCTCTAGTCATTCTCCTGTTGATGTGCCTTCCCCCTTGAGATCCTCTCCCTGGTCCACTTCTATGAATCCTAGCATTGGATTCGGGGGCACCATGGCCCCAATGCCTGCATCTTCGTTTGATATGAGCCATGTCCCTCAACCCGTGTTCATGACGGGAGGTTGGAACTTCCCCTCTTACAGATCCAATCCTAGTTATGCTCTTTCAGGAGCCAATACTCAGATGGGTGCTTATTCTACCTACTAGACTCTGTCCATGTGTCCTCTGTCTGCCATGTCAGTTCCTTTGAACACTTTTTCCATGGCGAGTCATCATGTATCCCCGGGTGTTTCATACAGGGAGAATTAGTTTTACGGTTCAGGCTACCCGCTTCACAAGTCCCCTTTACAAGGGGGCAACATATATCCTCACTCGAATAATCCTTATCATACTTCTGTCTTTTCACAGACTTCGGTGATGATGCCCGTTCAGACTTCTCTGAATCAATTAAATGGAGGATACTACCTTTCCAGACGGGAACAAGGGGTAAACCAAGATCCTTCCTGGCCTGCAATGTTTCAAAGTCAATCTTTCCCTAGACCTTGGCATCAAATGCTGCAATCCACCGCTAGTCCAATAATTTTCAGTCATAGTGGAGCTCCATCACCAACCTCTGCCAGTCATGTTGGAGATGTGTCGACAACTTTTACAAGTTATGTTGAAAACTTGTACCCAATCGTTGCTAGTCATGTTGGGGGCACCACTTTAGTTGTGACAAGTTATATCAATGCCACATCTCCGACCTCTAAGTACCATGTAGGAGATGACTCTCCCACCTTTGTCGGTTATGTTGATAATATGCCACTCGCTGTCTTGAACGACACTGGGGGCATTGAGAAGCCCAGGCACCTCAGACGTAAGCCTAAATTCATTTGCAAGAGTTGTGAAGGAAGTCATCTTACTCTTTTATGTCCAGCCACAGCCGGGATACCATAAGCGTGGGGTTCGCCTAAGGGCCCTTCGGATTCTGAGGCGTCTGTGGTTTCCACGCACCTTGTTCCTCCGATTGACACAACAATAATGTCGTTGCAATCTTCTCTTGATCACACCCCCGTTCTCGAGGGTGATGTATCCCTTATCCCTGTGACCCTGCATCCTCTTCAACCTAGAATTGAAGAAGTGGTTGTACTAGTACAATCTCTGGTAAATCCTACTCTCCCTGTAGAGAGTGATGCATCCTTCAATCATGTCGTCTGTATTCCTGATCTTGCACCTTCTAAATGAGAGAGAGTCTTTATTTCACCAAGTCCTCTCCCTCCTGGTTTTGAAGAGATAACTTTTGGATGGGGTAGTCCCATGGGGTATCCAATCCCCCCACCTATGTCTTTTCCATTAAGAGACATTGTTCGATCCATCACATAGACTATATCCTCAATTAGTGCTTTATCCTCCTCGAATTGGAGAGCTTTGGGTTTTCCAAGCTTATGTTGGCTATTCGTAAGATACTGACATTCCGCAGAAGGCCGATATGGGAGCCTTGGCCTCCCTCCTTACATGGTGATTAGAACAACATCCACGAGTCTTAGTTAAGCTCTTTTTCGACTCGTTTAAAAAGTAAAAAGATTGCAGAGTGATTTGTCCCTTTCACACTCGTTAAATTGGATTTGAAAGATCATGAGTCTTAGTCAGGGATAATTTTAAGGATGGAAATCTATTTTAAAATGTAGAAACCTTGGCGAATCTTGCTAATCCTTCATATGTCAACTATAAATGTTTGGTGATATTTTTGTAAAAATATTCAAATTTCTAAGTATTTTATATAGTTTTTATAAAATTTTGGCGATTTTTAAGGTAGAATAATTTTATGCTATAGAATTTGGGCGAATCGTTTTGAAAATAGCGAATCTCGTTTTTGGAAAAACCATGGAAAATTAGCCCAAGAGTGAAATTTAGCCCCTAAAATCATCCCTGGTCTTAGTTAAGCTCTTTTTCGACTCGTTACCAAAAATAGAAAAGATCACCGAGTGAACTTGTCATTTTCACACTCGTAAATTGGATTTGAAAAGACGTCTACTTGGCACAAGTTTACCCCTTTTTTACACCAAGTAGACTAAAAGACATAAAAAATGATATTTTTTGGAGTTAAGTTGTGATTGCATCTCATGCCCCTACTTGCAGTATTGAGCCTATAGTCTATTCTTGCTTTGCGTTATAAATTGTCTGCCTCAGCAGTTTTGCATCCTCAACCAAGTAGAGCCTTGTTTATATCCTTCACAATTTGACACCCTATACCTAGGAGAGAACATTCCCCGAGTGTCCATATCCCACATGCACTTCCCTACATTGAGCATAAGTATGTTCCATTACTAGAACTAGTTTTGCTTACTTGCGACACTCGTTTCCTCCTCTGTATCATAGCATTCATTTGTTATGAAAAAACAAAAAATGACGGAAGGGAAGGGAGTACTATATTATATTTGGAAGTAGTTGTGTCACATTTTAACAGAGTACAAAGTTATTGAGTCCATTTGTCACCATAATTTTGGGTTTAACATGGCCTTAGGAAGCTGATCTCGTTACACAGTCTTCTCTACCGACTAGTTACTCTTCCAGTCCCTATAGAGAACATTATTGATACCTCTTGCATCTCATGGTTACATCATTAAGTCTATGATGCCGCAATCTACCATATGCCTCATGCTCTTGTTCAAAGGAAGTCTATCAACCTGTGTCGGCCACTCCTCAGAACTCTTGACTTTGCATGTCGTCCATGCCCTTAGTTTGTCTCAGAATCACATGATACTTTAGTCCTATCATTCACCCTGACCCTACTTTCATCATTGGTAGGTCACCTTGAACCCAACAATCGACATTTCATTGTTGGTCGTTGATTGGGTGGTTTCCCTTGTGTTCGACGGCAAGACATCTATTCACACATTGAGATTTGTGTATTGTCTTGGATGCCATTAGCCTTATTGGTGGTTTCCTCGCCTTTTTCAGTAGTTTTCATCATTGGCTACTATTTAGAGGGTCTTTTTCGTATACCGCTTGCACTTGGCACACGCGAAAGATGCATAGGGTTGTTGGTTCATGAACTTGTTCTTCGTCTGATTTCCACCAAATCATGAAGCTCCTACTTTATACCTGGTGTTGACTGATGAGAGATGCCTTATTGCTCTCCTTTCAACGGGTCTCTTTCCATCGACATCAACCCATTTATTTTGGAAATGAGGCCTGGAGTCTTATGAGTACCTTGAGGCTTGCAGTCATTAGTGGCAGGCTCTCTCGCCATCGACAGTTGGAAATACATTAATGTCTCATAATCGATATATTCTTCAGGTGTTCAACATCGACTCCTCTATTCACACTTGTAAGAATGTACTCGGTGCCTTGATACCTACTTTCATTATCGATAGGTTTCTCACGTTTGTTAACGGTATACATCAATGACCGGTAATCAAACAATGTCTCATTTTGTTCGACCTCAACTCCTTTTTGGCGGATTGTGTAGAAGACTTGAAGACATCACTATGTGGCCACATCTTTCCTGAGCTGTTGCTTCATTTTCATTGGACCAGTACCTATATGACTTCAGTGATCATGGGAGATCATATTGCACTCCATGGTATACAGATATCTTCAGATTGATTTTGAGACTGGTTTTACTAGGCCTTGTTTGTGACTATGACAATTATCAACATGTAACCGCATTTGTATTTGCCTATTCATGGCCACAAACACTTCTTTGATATATTTTTTCACATGGATCTGCAGTGTATTCTTGGCATCCATGTATGCAAAGTTAATGCAAAATGTAATGAGCAATTGAGTTCGTTCTGCTAGTCCTCTACCACTACACTTTTGGGTTATTTATAATGTATTTCGACCATCGCAGATAATCCTCTAACCTCACACATTAGGGGGCATCTGTTAGAGAAAGATTTGTCTCATCCTATCCAATCTTGCAGAGAAGGCCTTATTCCATTTCCCTATGCATACTTACTTTCCCCGATTGATGAATCCAGAGACAAAAATAAATATTTTTCCACTTGTATGCACCTTGAAAGCTATACAACAAGCGTATAGGCTGGCTACTCCACTACAACCTACATACATTGGGATTTGTGCTAGAAAAACAAAATTAAATGTTGGGTTTCCATGTCACGACAGGAGATCTCTGATCCTTGGCCTTCCATATACTGGAAACGTTCCGACTCGGCCCTTTAATTTACCTAATTTTACATATTATTAAATTTTAAATTTTAAAAATAATTCATATTATTTTTTATACGATTGAAGTTAATTGTAATATTTAGAAATATGTCTCCAAGTTCATATAAAAGTGCAATTTTTTTAACATAATATATAATTTTACATATTATTTAATTTTAAAAATAATTCACATTATTTTAGTATTATTGAATTTAATTGTAGTATTTAGAAATATATCTTCAAATTCATATAAAAATACAGATTTTTTTAACATAATATAAAATTTATATAGTCCGCACGGGTGTAGACGGATTGGCAAGTGTCGTGTAAATGGATTCTCACCCGGATTTACACTAAGTAATAGCCAACCGAGATCAACAACCGCGAATTCCTGATTCTCCCAGTAAAATATATATATATATATATGAAATACATATCAAAATATATCGTCTCGAGTTTATGCAATTTAATTTCAGAAGGCCAATATCAAAATTAGAACCTAGTTCATTATGTAGTTTAAATTCCACTTAAATATAGAGTAATAGAGTCAGATAGCTGGAATTAAAATACATATTTTTTAACATAATATAAAATCTATATAAAAATATGAAATACATATCAAAATATATCTTCTGTACCATAATATGGAGTTTATGTTTAGAAGGTCAATATCAAAATTAAAGGCTAGTTTATTATGTAGTTTAAATTCTATTTTATAATAGAGTAATAGAGTCAGATAACTGGAATTAGAGGATATAAATTTATAGGAATCTCTTTTTTTTTATGAATTTAAAATGTAAAAATGGATTTAGAATGTTAAAAAACTTTTGATCACTTGAATTATATAGAAATAATCACTCAAATTTATAAATCTAACAATTTTTCACAGAATTTCAAACAAATATCTCTAAAAAAAATAATGATTCAGTAGAACATTTAACTTATAGAACATTTAACTTACTATGCAAAAAAAAAACTTTAGAAAATAGCTTTGCTTCCCAATTATGAATTCGGAGTGGGTATAGTAAGTTTCGACATAAATATAAATAATACAAGCAGAAGAAACAACACTGTAAAGGATAGACAGGACAACAAGCTAGCCGTACAAAGGATTAGGGTTTTCTATTTTAATAAAGGATCCAGAGCAGTTGCATGTGAGCCGATGGGTCTGACAAATTAGCAGGCCCACTCTAAAAAAAAGGAGAGGTTCAGAGCACGGTCCCTCCACAAGTTTGAGATGGAATGGAATGGCCAAAA
>CBVK0102850325.1:0-10731 GCA_900067695.1 Picea abies
ACTAAGGAGGTAGTAGCATTTAAATAAGGAGGAGGTGCGTATAAACTGTTGAGACGAGGGCAAGCAGAAAGGACATGCAGATGGCCACGCCATGTTTCGATGTTGCGTTGCAGGCAGGAGTGTAAAGAAATGAACTGACTGCCTAGGAAAACAATTAATGAGGTTGACTGCATCCCGTCACCACCCTCCTAGCTCCAGAGTCCTATGCAAACATCATGCTAATAAACTTTAGGTTAAATTATGTAATAATGCTTTGAAAATCGAACTCCCAAATAATGGAAATAGCTCGAAACATAATGTCTTTGCTATGGCAGGAACATAATAACCTATTTTATTGTACATGCTAACCAATATTTGGTTCGGTAGGCTAACCAGGTAGTAAAAATCCTTATATCTAGGCACTTTTAGGTAGATTCATTTATCAAGTAGCGGGTAGTAGGGACATACAGTGTTGGTAGCTCATAAGTAATTCCATTAAGGAATATATATGGTGGTGGTGTGAAGATCCATTACCTTAATATCTATGGTGATGGTGTGAAGAGCCAAGCGGTGAAAGGCGATGACGTGTATGCATGGCGCATACATTTTCTTTATAGGCAAGCATGTAGTGAGCTGATATGGGTCAAAAGAGCTTCGATATAAAGCCAAATAAGACCTCGACATTGAAAGTTAGAATAAAAACTAAAAGATGTTGAAGCTTTCTAAAACTTTGGGTTAAAATGTTGGGCACAGTTTTAAAATCTGTGGATGCTTGCGAGACCAATTCGTATACTTAACAAGCAGGATTGCGGTGCAACAAGTCCCTGCTAAGACAACTGTGTTTCTTTGCCATAATGGGCAGGGACTTGCTGCGCTTCCTAAAACTAAAACCCAATAATCGATTCAATCACATCAGCAGGCGCATGTGGCACAAGCATCATGTTCTCTCGCCTCAGCTCTATTGATCTGCGACGCATATTGTTCGGCATTTTGCAGGGCGGTTGCCAAGGCTTTCCTAACTTGTCCATGAATGGTTGTCTTTATTATATCATTTTTATTGATGATTTCTCCCATAAAACATGGATTTATTTTCTGAAAACTAAAGATGAATCCTTCAGTAAATTTCAAGATTTTAAGAATCTCGTTGAGAATTAAACAGGTATACATATTCGTGTTTTCATAACAGATAATGGAAAAGAGTTTGACTCCCACAAGTATGATGATCTCTATCGAGCTTCTGGGATTAACAAGGAGTTGACCATACCTTACAATCCCCAGCAAAATGGGGTTGCATAAAGAAATAACATGACAATTTGTGAGGCAGCCAGAGCTATGATGTATGATGAGAATATTCTTTTATCTCTTTGGGCCAAAGATGCAAGTACTATAGTCTATATTCAGAACAGGTGTTCTCATAAATCCTTGGAAGAGAAAAAATGGGGTTGCATAAAGAAAGAACATGACAATTTGTGAGATAGCTAGAGATATGATGTATGATGAGAATCTTCCGTTATCTCTTTTGGTTGAAGATGCAAGTACTGCAGTCTATATTCAGAACATGTGTCCTCATAAATCCTTGGAAAAGAAAACCCCAGAAAAAATCCACGGGGAAGAAGCCTTCAATTGATCACTTGAGAATTTTTGGTAATCTTGTTTACAATCATTGTTGAGGGAATTGTTTTTGTATTTAAATATGTGTGCTTGGTTTAATAAAATGTAGTTCAATTTTGTGTGTAAATAATGTCTCCTCTTCAATTTTGTGAGTAAGGTTTGAAGAGGAACTATCCCCTTAAAATAATTCCTTCAACATAATTAAAATACAAATATGTTAATCAATGGATTGAACCCACTTCCTTTATTTAAATTTTTTTGATCTATACCCAATATTTATATCTCAAATTATATCATAAATATGTATTAATGAATTTTGATCTATTTTATAATAATTTAAAAATTCAATTTTTTTTTTTTTTAACAAAATGTATAATAAATAAATAAATTTATTTACTTATTAATTGAATTTGTGACTAAAGTTAAAACATAATCTTAATGTACACTACTCAGTTATTCAATTTCTAAATTAACAAGCAGGGTTGCGAGCAACAAGTCCCTGCCAAGACAACTGTGTTTCATTGCCATAATGTGCAGGGACTCGCTGTGCTTCCTAAAACGAAAACCCAATAATTGATTCGATCACATTAGCAGGCGCATGTGGCACAAGCATCATGTTATCACCCCTCAGCTCTATTGATCTACGACGCATATTGTTCGACATTTTGCAGGGCGGTTGCCAAGGCTTTCCTAACTTGGGGTGCCACTCATCGAAACTCTCGCCGGCACACTCAGAAGTTCTTGTATTATGTTGTATGAAGGAGGCTCTGTGATCGGTGGATGTTGACTCTCTCCGTACTGAGCAGGCCGAGCGAGGGATATTCTTTGACAGACCGGGGTGGCCCTAATAATCTTTGACATAGTCCCGTCCGATCAAGTTCCTTCTCAAGACAGCTGGGGAAGAGGCCTTAGAACACAAGTATAAAACAGTATGCAACTAATGAGCATGATTTAGTCAAACATAGCAAACTCGCAATCATCTTATATTTCAGAAACATCATAATGATTTATAACAAATTTATATGAGAAAACAGGATTCTTACTGCATCTTCTGCGTGAAGAAAACTTTCAATTGAAAGGCTGGTTATTAAAAATAGCATGCAACTCAGCTTGATTTAGTGAAACATAGCAATCATATATTTCGGAAAACATCACAATGTTCCATGTCTAAGGCCATCCTGCATATGATATCCATTGTCATGGCCGACGCCAGCCTCGTTCACCGCCTCACCCGATAGAAAACACTTGGTGACTTTGTGTATGAGGGCAGAGATATCTTCTTTCCTCAAAAATTTGAGCAACTCGAGGCGCTTGGGATTGAGGAGCTACAACACACACAGCTTACGCATCGTCCTCCAAATATGAAAATTTAAAAAGTTTTTTTATAATAATTATCATTATGATATGGATGACATCAACGGCTGGATGCTCGTGACGTTGCCTCTCAGATGGGGAACATACTTTTCAGTAGTTACTTTGTCTGGACGCCATTTTTCATTCATTCGCTTCCTATAAACCTTGAAGATTGTAACAATCTCGCCAAACAGTAGTACTGTTACTGTTGTTCAACTGCAGCAACAACAGCTAATAGCTCATTTCTACTGACAGACCTACCTTACCAATCCAATTCTTATGTCTGGGTAGAGATAATAATTAATTATTCAGCCTCCTGGTGCCAACGATATTGTATTTTCCTGTCTGTGATGTGATAAATCGGAGTAAAACTGTGATGTTTGAATAATAATACTCATGCAGCAGTGGCTCCCACATTCATTGCTCAGCACGTAATGAATGTACTTGCAAGTTCAGGGAAGGTCGTCTGGTCACACCTGCTTGCACTTTATTTTTTTCCAATTTGAATGCATCCATTAGACCTCTATGGCCACCCTCACCAGATGGGCGTCAGAAAAATTAAAAGGAATTTCAGACGTTTACAGGGAAGTTGTGATGCTGAAGAGACATTTAGGTCGTCTATATTCCACGTTTCACTGTTGCTTAGCCTGCCACTGTGTCACTAGCATTACAGAGATTATGGTGGGTTGGAAATGAGACGGCTATATGGTGGACAGTATAAAAGAGGGATTAATTGGTTGAGAGTATATGTATTTACGAAAAGTAAAGCGAACAGATGGACGCCTGCAACAAAGTACGGATCGAGATCGAGCAAAGAGGCACGGGAAGCATCTGAGCTAGTAGCAAGGCACGCAGCAAATGTAGATGGAGCGGAATAGGTATTCTTGAAACCGGTATTGCAGCTTATTGTCTAGTGTAGGAGAATTGGGTACGCTTGGGCGGACAGAAGTATAGAAACGCGCTCAGGGCAGAAGATGAGGGGTTGGATGATTATGCAGAACTGCAGAAACAGTCAGGGGAACATAGTTCACCAGTTCAGTTATGATTATCTGGTCTAGTTCAGCAGTTGGCCTTCCCAGGGTTCAATACAGTTCAACTCCTGTATTGGCATTCAACGTCATTGCATTGAACGGTTGAAGGAAGGATCAATTCTCCAACATTGATGCATTTCCTCTGAGGTATGAAATGCGCAGGAGATAACTCGCAATAGATTGAAATGAATCCTTCCATGTATAAGATTATCTCGCTTAGGTATAACCCTAACAACCAATTCACAACGTGCTCTCCTTCCATGTCTTATCCTAAGTGTAGCCAAGCTACCCGCCCCTACAAAATGAGCTAGGTTCCGCAAGTCTTGCATTTATATATTAGAGTTGATTCATAACTAAGTTTTACAAGCTCTATTATTTGAACGAAGAGAATCATTTCCCAAACATGGCATTGCCAACAACCAAATATTTGGCAGTTGATTCCAAAATTCCCACTTGTGGATTTGACTAAATTACTCACTTAGCATGATTCAACCTACATGTATTTCAAGTCTTGGCATTTGTGAGGATAAATGATATATGTAAGTTACATTCCTCACCTGATAATTGCTTTGGTGGGTATTTTTTCATAGAGGAAATGCATTGATGCTGGTTAATAAGAGTTGTGGAAAATGCACCTCAAATGCTCTAGAACTTGCTACATATATACCCGTCCAGCGATACATGAAAGCAAGGAAGAATTTTGGGTGTTGAAGCATTCTTCAACGAAATAGTCCAAGTCGCCGAGGATATCATTGAATCATTAGAATGTGACTCATAAGCGCAATAGGCAGCAGGTCTTGACCAAGCCCTTAATTCTAATATGAAGATGTTTGCTATAGGATTCCTCGAAACAAAGATGTGTGCACAATGCTCTCGTTGATGTCAAATCTTCTCAACAAATGCCAAGGATTCCGCGGTGGGAGTCTTTTGATTTAGATTAAAAGGACATGCACGCTATCTTCTGTCCCTATCTCTATTAATGGGGGAGAGTTCCAAGATTGACTCTGCTTTGGGTGAGCCATGGAACAATTCGACTTCCGACTATTCAACAGGAAGGCATGAAAGGAGAAGAGGAGCAGGGCGAAGAAAGTGGGTATAATGACAATGCCTCAGAGCCACCGGGTTTTGAACAGCCAAGCCAATAGAGTTTTTATTCCATAGATGGAAGACGAATCTCCGACATGCAACATGCATTACTCGTTGGGAAGACGCAGACGGAACACCATGAATCACGTATGCACTCTGTTGGTTCCAAGGGTGGGATATGCACAGAAGTGTGGAGGGAAAATAGTGTTGGTCGCCTTATTATATTAAAGGCCCAGTTCGAAGCATTGTTACTAATAAAGAAGGATTGTTACCGAAGGCAGGGCTACCCGGAAGAGGAAATCACTCGCTGCAATGGGGGCATTTGGTTGGGATACTATTATTAAAAAACCCAAAAAGAAAAACACTAATGTCTGGACCAAATCAACATCCAAGAAATGGGGCAAGAAGAACAGGGCTAATGGCAACCCCGCAACAAAAGATACTGCTTTCATAACTCCTGTTTCAGAAGATACGCCTTGAATGAATGGGATCCACTTAGCCTGGAGGTAGGAGCTGTATATTTCTGGACTTTTCTCTGCAATTAAATATTCAAGATGCAGTCATATTAGTAAATGAATTTAACAAATAGTCAATTCTGAAATAAAGAATTCATCAACAATTTCAATTTCAATTGCAAGCATTGTGGAACTTATCTCTGATTCTTTAATCTTATTTCTGATTCTTTTTTCTTCTGGTGTGTTTCCGTTTGTGTGTTGTTGGTGTGCGTTGCTGGAATTCTTCGGCTCTGCTAACCTCCTTCTTACATGTACAAGACTTTGCTGGGATCAACTGAGAGGATTTTGCGGGGATCAGAGGAAATGGACACTGGAAATCTGGAGCGGCAGCCTGAAGAAAGAAAAGAGACGAGCATGGAAATCTGGGGCGGAAGCGTGAAGAAAGAAAAGAGATAGGATGTCGTGTGTAAAGCCAACACTTTGTCATGGTGGTTTGCATGGGGCTATAGGTGGCAGTCGGAGATCAGCATGGGATATGGACTACATAGGATACATACCATACGATACATAGGAGCATGCAAAATTTTAATGTTAAGAAGTAATGCTAGACTCGTGTCTAGCATTACTTTGGAGTCTAGCATTACTTTGTTGTGAAAAAATATAACACAAATATGCACTTTAAAGCAAAGATAAGTTAAACTTTCTTCTTCCTCTTTTTGGGAAGAGGTCGAATTGAAAAGTTAGTTTAAAATTGTATGAATTTTCAACTTATATTATATGAACTTTTGAAATTTTAAGTTAAAACAATTTAATTGATTTTTGTGCCACTTAATTGCAAAACTAAAAAATTATTACTATTAATTTTTATTATTAATTCTTATCAACTCAAAGGGAATTAATTCTTATCAACTCAAAGGTAGGGACTAATAAGATTTCTCTTCTTAAAAGATAAGTTAAAACATAGACTACATCTTCTTAAAAATTAGGTTAAAAATTAAGTTAAAACATTTGTTCAAAATGAAATTCTTTTAAAATTTGATTAAAACTTTGCTTTGATTTGCATGCAAGAACTAATGGGAAAAGGAAAACCGATTTATATGGTCCCTTCTACCCTTTATGGTAGGGACTAATAAAATACGAACCCACAATAGGAACTTCTTAATAAGGCGACATCAAAAATATATGTCACGTAGGGACCAATAAAATACGAACCCACAATAGGAACTTCTTAATAAGGCGACATAAAAAAATGTATGTCCCACGTCACATGTATATATATTTTTTTTTATAAAGAATCAATAATAATAACCTATGACAATGTTGGTTACTTGCCTTTATGGATTGCATGTATCTTGATATTCTACATTTTTATGATGACTCTTACTAATATAAATGAAAACCACTCTCATTATTCTAATCCCATATCCATGAAATCTCTATAACATAAGTGTTCACTACCATATAGTATTTTGATGTAAGCTTTGCATGCACAGAATTTCAAGTTCGTGTCGTAACAATTCACTATGTTACCATATTCAATGCATATTCCAAATGCAATTATTTGGAATATGAAAATAAACTGGACACTTTTATTTTTTCTTAATTTTCATAAAAATGATAGTAAGATCTTTGTATCAATTGGCGAGATTATGCTCTATTTTATTTTTTGATTTTTACATCTGTTTTTTTAATTTTATTTTTAAGAATTTTGGTATATATACTATTGTATATTTTGGTAGTTAAATCGTTGTGTGGAAGGTATCTTTTGTCCCATAAACAAGGCAGTCTCATACACTAATTTGGTGTTTGGCTTGACCATGACCTTAAAATTAGATTATTGTTGTTATTAAGATATAAGTATGGGTTGGTATTCCATCTTTATGTATAATGTTGTGACTCAAGTGATGGTGATCTTACGTATCCAACCCTGTTCCTTCTTAGTACCAAATCCAAATTAAATTTTGATAGCTATCACAAATTCTGATTGATAAGCTCACTAATAATTCAGTCTCGATAACCGTAATCCATAAACTAGGTTTTGCAATTTGGACCACAATAAGAGTGAATAGAAGGTAGATCTAGTAGATCTGAACACATAATATAAATCATTACAAAGAACGCAATGTTTATTGGTCCAATGGCTTCTATTGTTTGGAAACATTTATCAAACAAGACATTGGTGGTTTATCAAAGGGGTTTATACAATCAAATTTCAAAGTACCATCCAAATATTTTTGTATTCCATAAACTGGTTTGTCAATTTCTACCACAATAAGGTAGATAAAGTTGATTTGAACACAATGGTAACAAGTTACTTTATTAGAACACACAATACAAATCATTACATAGAAAAGAAAGTCTCTTAGTCCACTGACTTCTATTGGAAATATTTATCAAACAAGACATTGGTGGTTTATTAAAGGGGTTTCTGAACTCAAATTTTTAGTCTCAACCAAAGATTTAGATTCTCGTATTCCATAAACTGGATTTTTCATTTTCAACCATAATAAGAGTGAATAGAAGGTAGATATACTAAATATGAACATGGTGGTAGTAAGTTAGTTTATCATAACATATTATATAGATCATTACATAGAAAAAAAAATATCTTGTTCCATCGGCTTTTATTTTTTGGAAAGATTTATCCAACATGACACTAGTGGTTGATCAAAGGCATTTCTAAACTCAAATTTTCATAGTCTCAACCATGTTGGAACATGGCCTACAAAAATCAACGTTAATGAACAGAGAACTGGAGAAGTCAATATAGAAAACACAAGTAGATAGAACACGTAGACAGAGGAGAAAATATGGAGGAAATGGTAGTATTTATTTCTCTTTGGAGAAATGAATACAAGTCTCAAGAATCTCCCCACAAGATTCTGCATTTAAACATGAGAGACCTAAAGCGTTTCTAGGCATACAGAAATCCAAACACTTAAGAAACCTCTGAATTGTAACTACAAGGATATGTGTTGTCACAACTAAAAAATATCCACCTTGAAAACAATTTCCTTATACATTTCCCAACAAATCAATGATCATCCTTCCTGCAAGCCAAGGGAAGCCAAACACCACCATAGCTTCTCTAACAATAGTGGTTGTGTGAACATGTTTGCAGAGTTTGCTTCAGTATGGACCACTCCACCTCCACTGAATCAACATAACCACAAACTAGATCACTGCAACCATCGTAGGTGATACTCATGCCTCTAAGATATTGAACCACCCATTTCCATGTTATTTACATGATTTTGGCATCTGTCCATTGACAACATCAATTGCATGTGAAATACTTAAACATTCCATCGCAGACATCAACTTTCCTATTTTATGGTACACAAGACATGCGATCTTTTTCTTGCTTACTACAAAGACATAAAATTGAAGAAACCTTACAAAGGAAAGCTAAAGGAATATTTATTGGCTTCACAAAGTTATATGGAACCTCATTGGTGACAATCACAACTTGTCATTTTTCCTATCTCTTTGTACTTCTATGCTCAAGATTTGTTTTTTGGCTCCTAGATCCTTCATATGAAACACCCTAGTAAACTATATCAACTATTAGTGCTAACATTTACCCCATTAAAATGCTTTTGATGCTTTTGCCAAAATTGCCTCAACTTAACTAAAGCATCCATATTTTGGGTCAAAATTTGTTGTAATCTTCTAATGAAATCTCGTAATTTGTTTCGATTGAAATCCCTTGGCCTCTTCAATTAAATTAAAAAGTTCCCTTTCCCTTATCAGTGTGCTAAAAAGAGATGCTGCTTCTTGTAGTGTGAATCAAAACTAGCCAAACATTTAAAATTACATACAATAAAAATAAATAAACATAAAATTTAATTATTTTAAAACTTTTATAAGATTTTAAAATAATTTTCTTTTATGTTTATTTAAAAGGATTTACCCACCCACAAGCTTTATGCTTTCATAAATATGAGTCTTCCGTCCATTTCCAAGCCAAGTTGCCAAGTCAACCAACAAGTGCCAACGCTCACCAACAAAGAACCCACGAGTCAAGTCTTTTGCCCAACGCGTTGAGATAGTTCTTGGCCAACTGTAAATATAAAATCATTAAAATGTATTTACTTGTAACATGCGGGATATATCCCACGGAGAGACATAAAACGCCCTACATCCATGCCCAGGAATAACAGAGAAAGGATATTGCCACAAATAAAATTTACGCTTTTAATCCTTGGTAGAGCTTCCAATTGTCTTTTTGATGATCGTGGCTTTGATGCTTGTATTATGCTTAACCAGATCGATTTTATTGAAAAATAAATCCAGCTACATATCGAATTGGGAGTGGCTATGCTTTCAACCTGTTGGATTTGTAATGTTCAAAGGATGGTTTGACAGGGTTCGAGTTTTCCTCTGGCATACCAAGGACTGTTGGAAGAAGCGTTATTTCTCCAGGATGAAATAATGGATTTGAAATCTTGTATTGATGGTGATGCTTATGTATATTTTGTTGAAGCACAAGTTGATCGTGGCCATGGCTCTTTATCTACTGCATAGTGGTTCCAAGAACGGATCAAACATGGATATATTTGTACAAATAATGCAGGTCTTAAATCATGGAGCTCTGGATTCTCAGTTAGATGATTGCAAAAGTGATTCAATTCTTTTAACGAGGAAAACACAACCAATGATTATTGAGCCTCAACTACAACATTACATATTTCCATGGAATCAAAGTTGTAAGGATCCACCATTTGTCTGGAGAAAATGTTGTGATCAATTCCAATTACTTTGGCATCTCAACACTTACAAAGAAGATGTTATCAGGTAGAAATAATATATTGTTTCAAATTCATGAATGACACATTTCTTCATTGTTTTCATGTTGTGCATCCTTACCTTGAGGAAATATTATTTGATGTATAAATGGTCGAGCTACACTTAGCATTTATGGAATTAATCCAATAATAGGTAGTAGATCTATTAGAATTGTAAATAAGGAAAACACAATTCACATATGATAATTAACAATCACACAAACAAGAAAACACAAGGATTTCACGTGGTTCACCCAAACGTTGGGCTACGTCCACCAAGCATATGCATCGGTTGTCTTATTATTCAAATAATGGAGATTACAACAGACTAGCAAGTTCTCACTCTGTCTCTCTCTCTCTCAGTTGTATCTGCCTCTATGGGCTTACATGAATTTATATACATTCACACAAGAAACTGATTATTAAATG